>OX579635.1:31234034-31308467 GCA_951230915.1 Antitrichia curtipendula
CCGCCTCAGCCCACCTGTCCGTCCACCCGTCTGACCTCCCGTCCGACCTCGTGTCCACCCCGCCCAGCTTTGCGTCCGACTTTTTGGCTTACCCATCTGCCCAAGCTTCTGCATAACAACTATTTTGCCGTTCGCCCAACTGTCCTCCTATTAAAAAAACATTGGATTCTCAAAAGCACAAATTTGCTTTCAAAGACTGCTATTAAATGCTATAAGCATATACTATACATTAATGTATGCAAATAATGATAATTGAAGTTATTCTTCTACGAATGTAAGCCTATAATCTAAATGCTATACCTTAAATCTTGTACCCTAAAACCTATACCCTAAACCCTAAACTTTGAACCTTACATTATTTACCAAAAACATTGATGCAATGAGCGAAATATATTTGGCCTTCAATTCCCTTTAAATATCATTATCAAAATATAGCACATATGAATCTTACGGATTTATGCATTTATGTTTTCAATGTGTTCTCTGTTTTCTTCATCAATTATTATGTACCAATGTACAAAGTAGAACATGTAATTATAATCTAAAGTATTTCTTTAAGTTTTGTTGTAAAATGCATTCATAGTTTGAAACACCAAAATAAACAATCTAAATACAATACAATTAGTTATACTATTTTATTATTCTATTAGGGGATGCTATTAAAAATGCTTTAAGCACTTCAATGTAATTTAATATAGTTTAATGTAGCTCAAAATTAAATATTGCATTCATACAACCAAAATATAATTGAAGTTATTTTCCTACATCCTAAATTGTAAACCGTCAACAATATATCTCATACCTGAAATATTGGTGCTTTGATAGTAAAGAAGGTGATTGACCTTTAAATATGATAACCCCTCATGTATGACAATTATGGACCTCATTTATGTACATATTTGTTATGTACTTCTACATCAAAAATAATATCATCAATTCATCTTGTTGTAATATGCAAATGTGAAACATGCAATTTTGATTTGAAGGGTTACTTTAAATTTGGGCTTAGGATGCATATCAAATTCAAAGGATCAATATTATTAAACTACAATTGTACAATCAATTTTATACTTTTATTAGATGGTGTTATATTGGTGAAATGGAGAATCACCCATCTCCACATGATCTTGTGAATTTTTTCAAGACCAAACATGTACATTATGTAATATTGATTGATTTTTAAAAACAATTGCATTCTTGTGCTTCAAAGGAGAATATGGATTTCATTGGAGTAAATTAGTCGATTATAATTGAACAAAGAAAGTGCTTGAATGCTTGTAATCTAAGTAATGATGGCATTGAATATCGTTCATATAAATAATTAATATTTGTATTTTGAAATATGGTCTCAGAGAGAATTTTATGAGTCTATTCAAAGGTCTACATAAAACATTGGATTTATAATGTGGATTTTTGTAAAGACGGAGGGATTCTTGGTCCAAAATTAATTTATGGCTTTTTTTTATTGTAGATCATGTTGAAAATCAAGGGTGGGTATCTTGGCCATATACTGCCTACCACAGTAAGTGATTTATTCTACCTTGGGCAATGTATTGTAATTCATTGCAACTCATTTTACATACATTGTGGATTTTTAAAAAATTTACGACACATGTTTTAACATATATTAATGTCGTCACACCTAAATTTGACATTTAAGGCAATGTTATATTCTAAAATCTTAAACAATGTTATTTTGTAGAATGGATACCTTGAAATTAATGATTGGAGTAAGTATGTCATACTTTAATGATTACAAGTAGATTTCATCTTAAGAAATAGTTTTTTTTAACTTCACAAAAAAATTCAAATACTATTGTCAATATCAACTAATAGGACCAAAAAACTTAACATAAATAGAATTATCAATATATGCCACAATCTTAAAGCCAAAGAAATGTGGTAGCAATAAGAAATAATGCATGTACAAATGATTTTATAATTAAAAAGTTAAAATACTTTTCTAATCTTGGAGATTACAATATTAATTACATTAACGATTTTAATATTGATTTAATTGAGAGGTGGGAAAAAAATATGGTTAAAGTCTTGGTAATATATAATTTAAATCAAGCATACAAAGGTTCTGATAATCCAATTGCAAGCAAGCCACCCATCTAACTAAATCTTGACGAACTTGACCTTTTTAAGTACAAAAAAAGATTACAAGATTACAAGAATTACACTAATAATTAGCATCTAATCCTTGGAGGGATCCCACCATCGGATTTTTTGTCCAAATTGGACGCATGATATACCATTGAAAAGCTCTCGACAATACTTTTCCAATGATATATCAAAAGGCATATTTAAGTCGTCGGACGGGCAGTTGGACGGTCGATCAAATGGATGAACAGCTAGATCAACCTCAATCTTTGGAAGAATCTCACCGTCGGAGTTTCTGTCCAAATTGGACGCATAATATACCATTGGAAAGCTCTTGAGAATACCTTTCCAATGGTATATTATGAGCCATATTTTAGTCGTCGGATGTTCAGACGATCGGACGGCCTGTCCGCTCGACTATTTGGAGTCCGACGGCTCGTCCGCGCGGACTGGCCGTTCGATCTCCCGTCCGACCTCAAATTGGGCACATAATATACCTTTGGAAAGCTCTCAATAAGAGCTTTCCAATGATATATTATGAGCTATATTTTAGTCGATGGACGGTCACACAGTCGGACAATTAATTGCTCGTCCGACCTCGCGTCCGACCATCCTTCTGACCCCAATCTTTAGAAGGATCTCACCATTGGAGTTTTTGTCCAAATTGGACGCAAAATATACCATTGGAAAGCTCTTTACAATACCTTTCCAATGGTATATTATGAGCCATATTTAGTCGTCGGATGGCCTGTCTACTCGACAGTCCGGAGTTTGACGGCCCGTCCGCGCGGACGCGGTGTCCGCTCGATAGTCCGGAGTCCGACGGCCTGTTCGCGCGGACGGCCTGTCCACTTAACAATCTTGAGTCCGACGGCTTGTCCGCGGGGACGGGCCGTCCGATCTCGCGTCCGACCTCAAATTGGGCACATAATATACCCTTGGAAAGCTCTAAGTAAGAGCTTTCCAGTGGTATATTATGAGCTATAATTTAGTCGTCGGACGGTCACACGGTCGGACGACTAATCGCCCGTCCGACCTCGCGTTCAACCATCCTTCCGACCCCAATCTTTAGAAGGATCTCATTGTTGGATTTTTTGTCCAAATTGGACGCATAATATACTATTGGAAAGCTCTCCACAATACCTTTCCAATGGTATATTATGAGCTATATTTAGTCGTCGGACGGCCTGTCCGTTGGACACTCTGGAGTTCGACGGCCCGTCCGTGCGAGTGCAGTGTCTGCTCGACAGTTCGGAGTCCGACGGCCCGTCCGTGCGGACGGGCCATCTGATCTCGCGTCCGACCTCAAATTGGGCACATAATATACCTTTGGAAAGCTCAATAAGATCTTTCCAATGGTACATTATGAGCTATATTTTAGTCGTCGGACGGTCAGACGATCGCACGACTGATTGCCCGTCCGAGCATCATCTAGACCCTAATCTTTAGAAGGATCTCATCGTCGGAGTTTTTGTCCAAATTGGATGCATAATATACCATTGGAAAGCTCTCTGAAATACCTTTCGAATGGTATATTATGAGCCATATTTAGTCGTCGGACGGCCTGTCCGCTCAACACTCCGGAGTCCGACCAACCTTCCCACCCTAATCTTTGGAAGGATCTCACCGTCGGATTTTTTGTCCAAATTGGACGCATAAGATACCATTGGAAAGCTCTCAATAATACCTTTCCAATGGTATATTATGAGCCATATTTTAGTCGTCGGACGGTCGGACGGCTAACCGCTCATTCGATTGCCTATACGTCCGCCAGTCCGCAAATCTGCCCGACCGAATTGTCCGCACCGTCCGCCCGTCCGCAAAATCGCTCGACGGAACCGTCCGCCTGTCCGGTGGTCGCCGTCCATCGGACGGTGACCACCACGTCCGTTGCGTCCACGACAGCGTCCGCGGATGCTGCGTTCGGACTTCCGTATTTTGGATGTGATTTGCCCTTGGACATTCCAATTCGTCAACCTTGTAGAGGACATGTAATTGTCAAAAAAGAATCTAATGATGTGCATAAAATAAATCCTAATAAAAGGGAATGGATATCATTATCGTCCTACATCAATGCCATAGAAAGGAAGGCTTCTTAACTTTTATATATTTAAAGAAAAAAAAAGACTAGGATTTTTCTACTAAAAATAGGAAAGAAAGGGGCAATTATAGGTATGCAACTCCAAATTGGATGTTTCATTTCTTGTTTATAGTGTCTAAATTGTATGATATTTCTGCTATCAATAAACACTTGCTAATCTTGGATGGACATGGCTCTCATGTCATTATACAAGTCATTAAATTAGCAACGGCTAAAGGACTGGATTTGCTAATTTTTCCTTTTCACACGTCCCATGCCATACATCCTTTAGATGTCTCTTGCTTCAAACCATTTAATTTCTCATTTAGAGACTATAAAGATAAATGGAGCTTGAATCACAAGAAGTAGCTACCTATCAAGGAAGATCTAGTCCAATGGGTGTCACATGCTTTAAAATGAGCCTTATTTGTTCAAAATATTACAAAGGATTTCTAATCAACTCAAATTTTTCCTCTCAATCCTAAAGCTATGGATTCAAAAATGGAACCAAGTTCAACTTATGAGAGGGCAGAAGAAGAATCAGCCAATGCAAAGAGCCCAAATAGCCTAAATAAAGTTTAGCAACAAGATGGACTACAAGATTGGACAGTTCAAAAAATAGTTGATGAAGTACCAAGTGACCTACCTATTTGTCAATTGTACTATATGAGAACATATGGTGATAAAAAAGATCTAATGCGTGGACAAAGACGCGGACATGAAAATGCAAATGATGAAGATCATGAAGATCATGAAATGTAGGAAAATGGACCAAATAATGGATTCAATGAAGTCTACAGCTGCCTTGTATACAATTATCCCCCATTTTAAAAACACACATGGAACCTAAAATCGATTATCAAAGATCTATACTATTGACTATAGAGCAACATGTGAAAGATCTTGAGGATCACTACTAGAAACATGGGTGGTTAGCATCACCCCAGACGTTGTTTGATACACTGGAGAAGTGAACTACGAGCTTGCTTCAAACGTTGTTTGAAGCAACATTAAAAGCATTGCTCAGGTAGAGCAATGTTTTGGAACATGCATTAAGCAATGTTTCTTGTTTAGGAGAACAATTGTATTGGAGTTCCTGATTGGAGTTCCCAATTCTAGCTTTATTGAGTTTAGGCTGCTATATTAAGCCAGATTCA
Source organism: Antitrichia curtipendula (assembly GCA_951230915.1). Classification (NCBI taxonomy): domain Eukaryota; kingdom Viridiplantae; phylum Streptophyta; class Bryopsida; order Hypnales; family Leucodontaceae; genus Antitrichia; species Antitrichia curtipendula. The sequence continues at coordinate 31,239,378 of OX579635.1, forward strand.
AATTTTCACTAGCTTTGGTTATACGAAAATTACGTTGCTATTTTTAGCATTTTTTTTTAAATTTTTTTTGAATAAATAGGAGACCCATTGCATTAAAAAGCATTAAGAGAACATTGGTCAGGCTTTGACAGCTGGACTAAGAAAAGAAAAGCTGAAAGCAAATTTGTATTCACAAACTATAGGAGAAAAGTATTGTCAACCCAATCAGCTGTTCTACCTTACAAATCTAACAACTTTAAAGTAACCCTATTAGCAACTTCTTGAAGAATGATCTCTGCTGAAGCATTTTTTCCTTATCGTAGGGTCTTTTAGAAGCACTTAAAAACCCTGCATTACATATGTCGGAGGGTCGAAATGATCCAACGACTTTGCCTTGAGCATCGTCTGGATTTAAAGTGTACATTTGATTCTGCAAAAATAAAAAACAACAATAAGAAACAACGTTAGTATTGAGGGTTTACAGTTCCTACATTTTCACTTTTCTAATGAAAGATTAAGTATAATTTGTACAATCAAATTCACCCTACAAACAAAATTCTAAAAATAAACAGAACAATTTCACGCCCACAATGATTGTATCCTTTAGACAGAATTCCTCAAGGTAGGTCTGAATTTTCAACCTGTTCCAATGTGACTACCTCATACAAGCTGAACCTACAGGTGTAGAAAGAATATACAATACTCACCCCATGACAAGAAGAACGAGAACCCAAGCAATCAACGACATGGTCGTGGCGGCCGCAAGCGATTCACTCTTGAACAAACGCATGCAATGAACTCTAGCAAGGCTGGAGGCTACTTCCACCATGCATCCTCAAGAATCACGGCAGGGCCGGACGTGGCAGAGGCCATTTTCTCTCCTGGCAGGGCTCCGTAGCCGCAGAGGTAGGCAGCTGTGGCCGTGGCCTTGGCCATTTTGGTGTTGGGAGAAATCCCAAAGTGCTTCACGAGCACCACGGCATTGGCGAAGTTGAGGGCAGGCATCTGACTGACAGACGAGGCGTTTGGAGGGGCCTTTCTGGGGGCAACGCCTCTGTCACGCAGATTGTTGTGTAGCATCATCTTCCCACCCACCACCAAGGCGGACTCCAGAAAGAAATCTTTCTAGACGTCATTGATGGTGTTGATGGAGTGGTCGCGTTGTACGCCCGCGACGTTGGAGAGCGGCGTTTGGAAGGAATTCTCTACGCACGTCAGTCCCTCTTTGCTGCAAATGGCATCGAGGTTCGCAGCGTCTGCTCAGTTGAAAGGCCGAGCCCCAGTCACCTGCATACAGGCCAAGATCATCATTCGATCAATGAATGTAACGTACATACACACGAATTGATCAATTGGATCAGCGACTCGATTCCGTGTCAGTTCATCTCCATAGCACGCATGCATGTTGAAAACTTACAAGCAATCACTGCATGTCTGCCTAACGTGCAGAGCATTGAAAATCATACGAATAACTCTCTCAAAATGAGATTATGTTTATTTTGATCTAGAACATGCATGAATCCGTCATCTACAATTTTATGTAGCTATGCTACATGAAAAAGATGAAGTGAGACAAGTTAAGCCTGGATTAACTCGACCATGTAGGAAAACTCGACGTGCACCAGATAGCAAACTTAGAGTACATGATCTATTCTAGAGCTAGTACAACTTAACTGAATAATGCATGGCATGGAATGAAATTCGGTTCAGTGAGTGCAAGATTGAGGACATGCATACTGAGCTCGTGACAGTGGCGATGAAGAAGATGGTCTGCCAAACTATGCTGAAAAAGTTTGCCATACTTCCACAAAATTACATGAGGAGACTGCAGTACGTACTGCGGCCACAGCCACTTGAAGTAGATGATAGTAAATTGTAAGTGAAAACCATGCTTCATTCTTTTTTGTTGGACCACCAAACAACTTATGAACCCCGGCTCTTGAATTATAAACATCAGTCCGAAACAAGTTGACGTCCAATAATGTGATGATTACCACAAGGTTTATAAGAGATCTACCTGAGGTACAACAGCGTCCTTGTAGAACCGATGGATGTGCAGTTCCAAAGCTACCATGTCCACATGTACGCAATAAAGTCTTCCATACCTGTTCAAACATTCATGTAATCAGGCAATAGACTCTATATCTTTATGAACCAAAAACCTACACCAATTTCATAGTCTCAAGGATTCTCAGCAAAAAATCAACAAGAAAGACACTTACCATCAAACACATTGTCCAAATATGATAGAATGTCCTAATAGGGCTTGGGAAGATTTAATTTGCTCTACTAAGGCTTTCAAGTCTGCCGGAATTACCAAATCTGTTCTGAGAATGAGCTGCTAATGCAATCTTAAACACAAAGTTTCAGTCTCAGAAATGGAGGCCTCCAATTTTTTTAGAGTACTTTCCTTCTTGAAAGAATTCCGAATAGAGGGAAGGGATGACACTTTTCCATTGCTGAAGTGCTGGCTCTTTTTCCTGTCTAGTGTAAGAACTCTATCCAAGCAGCCACTACTTGCATACATTCAGAGAATCTCCAATCTTGACTCAACTGATTCACATGTTTAGTTACTGATTCACCTTAATAAACCTTAAATATTACACTAAAATTGTATCCACTAAGTGCGACAACTAATGATATGTAAACCCAGTATATGCCTGAGTTGCAAAACTAACCTCTAACCCTTATAACTCCTAAACCAGTATATGCCTAAGTTGGCTGCTTCCTTGGAGAAATTCAATATACATGTACAAAAAAGCCTGGTTGGCTTGGGTTTACAGAGAAAGAAATGCACGCATACCTTTCCTTAATTTCGCAAGGTTTATTGAAATGCACGCATACCTTTACCTTAATTTCGCACCAAACAATTTGAACTTGGCAACCACCTGAGAAAACAACAACACCGAAGTCCTCCAATGTAAGTCATTTACTTAAAGCAACTCCAATCTTCCTTTAAACATTAACTATTGTTGCTGTAAAAAAACAATAAATTATGGAATGTCTGCAACATGTCACTTGCAACATACACAGCTGAAACAATCGAGAAGAAATCTTCCGTCACTGCCTATATATTGTCAAGCTGTGTTCCTCTGGGAATTCAACTGAAGCAAAGGTCATGCACTAGCTCCGAATGAAAAAGTACCTAGGCTATGCCATGGAACATTATTGACTCCCGAGTGTGTTTTCTTTTCCAAATACATTGACAAAGAGGTGACTATTTAAAAAAGAAAATTAACTCGAGCTTCTGTCAATCGATCAGAGTCCATCTGTGCGTAAGAAGAACACACTTCCATTCGAACACACTTCCATTCCACAGCAATAAAAGATTTAAATCTGAGCATTAAAAAGGACCACACCACTAATATCAAATTTCATTCTTCTAAATTTTAGAAAGAAATTTGTGTTTGATTGAGGAAAGAATCAATAAGGAAAATACTACATTACATAGTGAACCACCAAAAGAATAAAAGTTTATAGTTGGTACAAACTTATTCTTCTTCTGATTTGGAGGTAGATGTATCACTATCACCATCATTGCTGAAGTCTGAGGAAGTTCTGGAGGTAGTAGCATTAGGGCTACTGCATGCTTTTCTTACATCGCAACTTGTCAGATCTGTGGGCACAGACTTGGTATTATTTCCTGTAGACATTACGTCTTTCTCTCTACATGGATCCAACATTTTCTGTGAAGTTCCCCTCTTCTTTGTAAGAGCCAACCACCCATTCAATTTGCCATACTCAAGCTCCTCATCAGTTGGAGGTCGGTCATAGAAGTCCACCTGTAACAACTACCATATTATCACATCATCGTAATGAAAAATTTAGTTAAAAAAGGATTTTGAAATTTTCACTTCATACAAGCTGCAATACTGCACCTACATCAATTATATAGCTTTTAGCAATCCAATGACAACCTTTCACTTAATTATCACTTAAGATTTGTTAATATACATAAAAAATTACGCTTGTTTTTTTACAGATGTAAGAGATTATGAGAGTGAATTTATTAAAATAGAGTTGTGAGTATAAAAAAATGACGAGTAGTGAGTTCAATGGACACTTACAAAACGATCATACAAACCTTTGATTCCCCGTGGCCCACAACGATGAGTGCATCCTTGTACATTTAATCGTTTTTTCGTAGCCTCTTTACACAATTTTGCCTTCTTCTGCTTCTTTATATCCTTTATAGAGTCGAAGATGATTTTCTACAATCCTTTAGTGCACCCTGCAGGCTGTGAAACTTGTTTCAGATTTTTGGATCTTTCAAAATTCCTCTTCAAGCATGTCCTACGTTCTCAAAGATTGGCCCCAACTGCCTTCAAAATGTTTTTAGCATCCCAAGGACCAAAGTAGACTTTCCTCAATTTCAGTGTAAATCGAGCTTTCAACTCTGGACACTGTTTATTCCAATCCTTGTGCCAAAGAAACTCAAAAGTTGCTTGTTCAAAGGCATACCGACGCATATGCTTCCAGAATTCTCCAATTGGCGATGTAAGGGAGTTCACTTCAAATAAAGGAATATTTTCCATTGTGCCCCAATTAGTTAAATCCGCTACCAAATCATGATCAGCAATCGAGGTCCCACAAATTGAATCACAAGGTTTATAGAAACATGCACTCGTGGATGGAAACAAATCCTTCCCATTCGGTGTTTTTCTTCCAAGACTTTGACCCAGAGCACTTGAGTTACACTTGGCAGGGGCAGCTGGAGACTTCATTGCTGAATTACCTTGTACTGATTCCTGCAATCTATGAATCATTGGACTTCTGGTGAACACCTCCTCTTCTTTTTCTAGAAACTTTGTTGCTTCCTTTGATTCCTTCAGGTGCTTTTTTGCTTGCTTTTTCTGAAATTTCTTTTCTTCCCTAGCAAGTTCTCGCAGCTTCTTATTGAACTCGTTTTCGCTTACCATTTTGCTCTGGTGGTCATCAATCCACTTAGAACATTCTGGAATTGGTTTGGGAAAGGGCATGCAAGAGTCCATATCATGCTGTCCTGTAGGAAAAACTTGGTTGCCCTCCACATCATGTACCTTCACTTGATGTTCTTCTACTTCTATTCTCGGAAGTGGTTGAGGAAAAGCTACAGGTGGATGCATTCTAATGAATGTGTCCCTCTAATCCAATGGCAAGAGAGACAGCAAATGCTCCACAGACTCTTTAGAATATTGTACTGATGACGAATGAAAACCTTCATGCTGAGCTCCAACGTCTTCACCATAAGTTGCTGAATTTAGCACATTTTCAAGAGAAATTTCGTCAGAAAGCTCGTCAGTGGTTTCTATGTTCTTCAGAGTAGCTTGTACTGCACTAGCAAATTGCATTTGCGGTTGACCAAACTCTAAAATCTTTCTTCCTCTCACCAAAGGCTCCAACATCAAGTCGTTCTGGCAATGGTCTTGCTCCCTTGACAGTGAACCACAGTATTCACTTGCTGCTACAACTGGATGGTGTCTAACCTCAAGTTCGGTATGATTTTTTTTCTGTGGGCATTCCATTTCCTGCACTACGGTTGTTGCAACATGTCTTCGTTTCTTGGGTTTATGAGACGGACAAATTACTTCCGAGATAGATTTTTTCTTCCGACTGGGACTGTCTTCAGGATAAGGGTGGCTCCTTTGAGTTATTGGTGCAAACCATTGCTTGCATCCTTCACCTTGAAGAATTTGTGGTACAAGTGTTTCTTCAAGTACAACATTTCCAGGCCTATGTCCATAATTCTTGTTCCTCCCCATCGAGTCCCAATGTTGGCCACTCCAGAACTCTGCAAAACAAATTCTAAGCTTCATAACAATTATTTTAGCAAGCTTTTACCTAACAAATAAGAATCTTTAAAACAATCTTACATCTGCAATTACAACAATGAATGAAAAGATCCAAGATGCAGGTACTAACTGCACTATTATGAAGCTGAAGATTCAACTTGAGGATGTTGAAAAAAAAGTGTCAAAAACATGTGTGCAATGCACACAATGAAGCCAGTTGATTAGAAGACGGTAATCAACAATCAGTTGTTTCTAAATTGACAATATACAATTTAGTAACTCACTTTTTAGTGCACCGCCGATAACTTATCCAACAGTCGAGGTACAAGGGCACCTTGAGGATGTTGGAAAAAAGTGTCAAAAACAACTGCCTATTTGGTAGTGCAAATGCATTTGCATCGCCCATTGAACTGCATCTTTTTATATTGTTCAATAAGCTTTGATGCATGCAATCGAGATGGCGGTTCCGTTGTGCAACAAAGACTCTGCAAGAATGCGATCTCAGCATAAGAAGAAAATTTTAAATAAAGAGTTGAATTTCAACAAACAATCATACATGGAATACGCAGTGTCACATCAAGTTTAAGGGATAACCTTCTTTTTTGTAGCAGCTGCAGTACTCATGAAATGCTCATTGCCCTTTCACTGAAAATGATCCCGTACACTGCGAGTCATCCAAAATATCGATACAATGTAGGCTAAATAACCTCTAATATTTTCAAATCAAATTTCAGAAGTGGAATGCCTTCTTTGCATGTAGCTTAAATGTGATATTCATATTCATTATTTATAATTTCATTGTGGAGCTCCCCTGATGTACTCAACACATGCTGAACAAAGAAATGTGCAACTTACTTGACACTCAGCCAGGAGCAGTGCACGTTCTTCTAGTGGCACTCATCCCCACTTAATTGCCTGAGTTGTCAACCCACATCTTTTATCAGCGCTGACCCACATATACCCTTGTACAAAAGCTTCTTTGAAAAGTGTAACAGATTGATATCCTTCACATCGATGTGACTACCAAAAAGAAGGAAGATGCACAAGAAAGACAAAGACTGTAGTTAGAGAAGGAAGCCAACAAAGACATGAAGGCTCAATAGAAGAAGGACAAGCTACAAGCAAAGCAAGCTAGGGAAAAATTAGTTACAACAAAGAGGAGGCACAAGGAGATCTGGAGTTCCAAAAATGTGAGAGCTCTTGGAGAATAATTACATGCAGAGATAAAGGCAAATAAGGTCATATTCATTATATTGAGACTTTTTGCAATCTCATTTTTATCCTCAACTCGAGGATAAACCGCTTTATCTCTTTACTAGTACTTTTTTATAAATAGGTAATAACACCAACTTTTAAAATTTCATTATAGAATAACTATTTAGCATTGTTTATTTTTGGTTTCAATTATAATTTCTTAAAGCAATTTTTTCAGTAACTAGCATTCTATCTCAAAATTTGCAAAAAGTCTCAATATAACAATTATGGCCTTAAATGCTCTTATAGTTGGTTGTAGGAGGCGTCATACTGCCACAACGCTCTCCAAATTTGCAAAGACAACCAAAAAATAGCAATATAGAAGAGAACAATCAAAAAGAGGGGAGAAGATACAAGCCACTTATTGCCTCTACAGGAAGTGTGGCCTATAAGACGACTACTACTTTCATTAGACAACAACACATGTATATGCTTTCAATTTTCCACTATTCCCTCTTGCCTTTCACAATGTTGGCATCATGAGCTAGACAACAAATGAAGGAACACAAAGTTAATACAACTTGCATCAGTAGTGATGGAAGAAAGCATGATGTGTAGTGCGGCATGAAAGGAAGGCGTTGCAGAGGAAGGCATTGTAGAAGAAGCTTACATGTAGCAAGCATAGAGAGTGTCACAAATTGATGATGTCTGGATGCTACATCAAAGGAGCAGCGCAAACAAGTGCAGCATGTAAAGTGGCTGACAAGGACATCACCTACACAAATAGTGTATAATTCATAAGTTACAAACTACTCTGTACTTCTCAATTCAGACATTGGCAATTCAAGAGACGTGTAAAAAATGGTGCTAAATTAGGCAAACAGATTTCCAAGACAAATTAAAGAAGTAGCTATACTTACTGGCAGTGAAGAGAATGAACATCACTTCCAACAGCGATGGAGGTATCCACAAAGTGATGATGTAAATACGAGGAGATTTTGCATCATTAAGACACATGCCGATGCTCAGAGGAGGTTACCTGTGCCCACTTCTACAGTGAGAGAGTGACATGATTGTGGAAGAACACAAACTTCACAGAAAGAGGAAACAATGGGGCTACAGAGTTGGAGAATTGCAAGCGGCAAGTGGGACAGACATGGTTTTTGAAATTGGAGGCTTTCCACACTTGTCATGAAATGGCATGTGCAACGCCACGGAAGAATTAGACATGTAGAAAAGGACTTCCAAATGGGCATTGACAGCGGAGGAGTGGAAATGACGAAAAAACGCCAGGATTCCATAGGGACGCAAAGACAAAAGAGGCCCACCGATGAGCTTTACAAAAGATAGAGCTCACATTGCCATGATTATATTTTTTATTTCAAGTGGACGCGTAAAAGACTTCCACAAACAATTTTCACTTCTATATTAATGACTTTTTGGACTAGCTTGTTATATTAAAAGCATTTTCACATTTCATTATTGTGTGAATCTATGAACATGAATAGATGTCTATGCACCTTTTACTTGCATAAATTGTATCTAATTAATTAAGAATCGAAAAATTCTAATCAAAATTGTTAGAGAATCCTCTTCATTTCTTTGTCCACCTAGAATATGGAAATCATATTAGGATCCACAAATTTGATCACTTGGCTAATCTTCTCCTTACATGCATGATTGTTAATGCATGATTGTTAATGCATGATTGTTGAATGCTTGCAATCTTTTATGACAAATCTCTTATACTTTTTGTTTGAAAATAGTTAATCCATTTTCAATGCAATCACCATTGAAAATGAATACACTATTTCCAAACAGAGGTAGTATTATTTACTTGCTTTGTTTCAATGCTTGTGTTCTTTATTGCAAAAGTATACAACTCTTCACGCACTATGTTTCAATGTTTTGTCTTCATTTATTGTAAAAAATTTATATTACAAGATGACTCCTTGAACACATGCGCAAGAACACTACATTGATTTGGACAATAATCTGTTGATTTCTTACGTACAATACATGTACCCACTCATCCAAATGTTGGCAACAAATTCAACCAACAAATGGGGAAAATTCATGCAGCAATGCATACCTACAAGGAAACCCTAAACCCTAAACTAAGCTTTACAAAAAACTTCTAATCGCAATCCACACTAGATTTATTCTCCAATTTCGTCACTTGCCAACTCAATCTAGCTGACCAGACATCACGTATGCTTGGATCGACACAAAGAATATAACCTTGTTGTACCATCAAAACACACCAACACCGCTGCAACTAGCCAATATTGTACTAGAGGGTGGGCAACTCATGGCACGTCCTGCCACACAAGCGACTACAAGTCAAGCATGGCAAGGTGTGTCCTATAGATGTGTGCAGAATGCGCCCTTAGTTGCCCACTCTCTGGCGTTGGTGTTAAGATTACGGGGTGCGTATTCAACAAAAGTCAAAATTGGCAAAGCAATCCTATTCTCTTGGCATAATCGGCAGGCTTGAAAACTAACCGATTCTGTAATCTAATCAAGCTTGATATGAGCCAAATACGCACCCCTAATCTTAACAATAGAATTGTATAGTAGGTAGTCACACTTACAGATACCAACTAAAGTTCTTTTCAGCTCAACAAAGACCTCAACCCAAGCACTTCATTACAACGTCCTCGATCAGATGTGGTCTGTATAATCATAAAATCCCGAACCCAGTCGATCACTCACAAGTTGAACTCAAGTTTCCTGAACGACTCAAAATCCACAGTACTGTAGCAATCCCATGTATTGTACAGACAGACGGTTTATTATCTCAGCGTGGAAGAATAAATCCTAATCAATATCATATGTGGATCGGAGCGCCTACAAGTCAAGGACTAAGTAAGTGATTAATTAATGGCATGCAAGCTAGCACTGATTTGCTACTGCTGCTGCTACTGCCCGCGCCATGCCCACGTCTGCTTGAATGGGCAGGCACCAACGCTCACTACCTGATGGGGCTGCGCGCCTTCTTATTCAAGTCAGGCTTGCATGCATACATTGGAAGGCTCGCTCGCTCGGTCGCTCACTATCCTTCCCTAGCTCCCTGTAAAATTGAATCTCTAATTCAATCCAACTTATGTACCTCGTCGATGGCGCGCTCGATCAAGTTACGTACACTTTTCGATCAAGACGGGGCCGTAATTTAGTTACCGCCCCTTCCTAGCTTCTCAACCTTGGCGTGTCATTAAATTTACACTTGAAGCTTCGTATCATGCAGCACCCGGAACACCAATCCTCATCTTGGAGTGACTGATCGTAAGTAATCGATGAATTACCACTTAGTTTCTAATCCACTCATCTTCTGCCAAATATATCGGGTAACGATCAAATTCACCCCCCGGCCCCCGTCAATGGATCCAAGCTAGCTTCCCCCACGGCTGATCGAGTAAAAAGGGTAGTGCGTAGTTCCCTCAACACAACCCAAGTACCCATTATCAAATCCAAATTCCTGAACGCAAAACATGAATAATTAGGGTTGCCTGAGAGCGAAGCTTGCTGAGCTGCACTTAGGGATCGGCTATAATCGGTTGCGGCAAGGAGGTCTGCTGCGTTTGTGGGTTTCGCGAGTTCAGGGTGACTCGCAGACCGTGCTTCATGAACAGCGTCAGCGAGAGCTTGTATTCGACGGGGTGGCCGGGAACCAGCTTCACGTGAAAGTGGCGCAGCACGGCGCTGGCCACGGACTTCATCTGCAGATACGCCAGCTCCTTGCCCAGGCACAAGCGCGGACCGGCGTTGAAAACCGCGTACTTGAACGGAGACTCGGGAGTGAAAGCGCCGTTGCGCAGCCAGCGCTCGGGACGGTACTCCAGGCAGTCCTTGCCCCAAATGTTCTCCATGCGACCCATCGAGTAGATGGAATACATCAGTCGCGCGCCCTTGCGCACCACTGTGCCGTCGGGCAACACGTCGTCCGCCGTCACGTCCTTGTTGTCGATGGGCACCGAAGGGTACAGACGCATCGACTCCGACAGCGCTGCGTGCAGATAGTCCAGCTGCTTCAGCTCCTCGAAGCTCAGCGACGACGCCGACGGCTGCTGCTGCCCGTCGGCACCAGCGATCTCGCGCAGCGCCAGCGTGGCCTCGATCTCGTGCAGGATGCGCGCCTCCACGGCGGGGTGCTGCGTGATGAGGAAGAAGAACCACGACAGCGCGATGGCCGTGGTGTCGCGCCCCGCCAGAATGAAGTTGGTGGTCACGTCGCGCAAAAACTTGTCCGTGTACGGCTGGCCCGTGTGATCCGCGCCCTGCATGAAGCGCGACAGCAGGTCGCCCGGGAAGTCCGTCGCCTTCGCTTGCTGAAGCTTCAGCTGTGAGAGCTCCTTGCGACGCTCCGTGATGACGTCCGCGGCGAAGCGGTCGATCACTCCGATGGCCTGCGCCAGGCGGCCTTCCATGCCCCAGCCCATCGCCCGCTGCGCGCGCCAGAAGATCTCGGGCACCACCATGCGCGTGAGTGTGCCCTCCGTGGCCAGGTCGAAGGCCTGCGCGAACGGCACGGCGGGCAGTCCCGGCGCCAGGCATCCCGGGTCCACGCCGAAGCCGACCATGCAAATGTTGTCGAACGTGTAGCGCAAAAACAGATCCTGGAAGTCGATCGGAGCTCTGCGTGCACGCAACATTCCACATTTTGCTAGGGATTCAGACTTAATTTGTGAAATTTCAGATATCAACAGGTGCATGTCGCGGGTCATCAGGTATGACTGTACAACAAATTTCATCGGAGGGTGTGTTCGTACGGCAGCCAGCTAGCATATGATTGTTCGCCTCTGACTCGATCGAATCATTCATTCTCAGAAAAAACTAGAAAAAAAAAAATCAATTGGCAGGGAAGAAGCGCCCTGCCTCGTTTCTTTCTTGCTCGACATGACACAGACCGCTGAAGTTGACTCATTCAGGAAAGCCTTCTGAAGTCTGATGATCAAGTGAGTACCTGGATTTGGCGAATTCATGAAGGACTGGCAAGAGCCGCTCCTGCACCGAGCTCCTATTGGACCTCACCATGAGATCCCGCAGAGTGCGAGTGCTGAATTCCAGGCTCGCCGTCTTGCGTTGCATCCTCCACAAGTCGTGGTCCGTATTGAAAATCCCTTGGCCCAGCAGGTCGTGTGACGGGTACGTGAAGTGCCTCCCCTTTGGATAGTTCACGAAGTTCGTCTTCAAGACATACTCCAAGTTCTCAGGCCTGTCAACATCACCGAGAATCATTCGTAAGAATGTCGAACTACTCAGTCACGTATTATAAATTCCCTCTCACGCAATTTTAATCCTACTTGAATGAGTTTAGCTGTACTTCCTATCTATAAGACAGCACACGACACTAATTCCTACCAGCTTCAGCTAGTTTATATCGTAAGGTAATAAATCTACTAATTCCAGTTTCAATATCTTAAGTATGGATCATTTCCTTCATCTTAACGAAACCAAACGCAAACTAAGCCATGCACCATCCCTTAATTGGTACCAACATTACTGCATTCGAACTTTACTACAGAATCCCCTCCAGAAACGAATGACGAAAGTTTCAAGCAAATACCTCCCAGTCCCTCTCTTTCAGAAACCTAACTTGAAACCCGAAAATGACCAGATCTTGCCTGCGTACGAAAAGACTGTATACAGCTCCAGCTGCAATCTCTTAGGCAAGTAAGATCGTATGATTCCACTAAATTCAATTTCCCCATCATATTGAACCGTAAAACAGCAATCAAATGGAGCGTACTTATCCATGTCCGTAATTAATTCGCACTATCTATTCGCATTAACTACTCATTAATGACCTGAACGGGACTGAACTGAAAACGATCAACCACCTACTGCAGCTGGAATTGATTAAAGTATCCTGTTCAGAGAACTCCGTAGGCAATCACTGATCTAGTGTAAAACCCGACATGCCAAAATGGACAAATGCTTCTACCTAGACGAGGTGCTGACATTCTGGAGGAAAAGGAATGGGAAGAAATGGGGATCGAGAAGTCTGAAAACCGATCACAAAAAGATCGAAAATTCATATCATATTTATGTTCCCTGGACAGCATATCAAAGTCTATTGAATTGCAGCACCACAGCTAGCTAGCCAGCGGCCATACTTACCTGCAGGTGGCCACGGCCGTCAAGCACGTGCACTTCGGCGCAATGGAAGTGTAAGTGCCGTTGTGCTTCACCAGCATGTCAGTCGTCCAGTCGTGCATGCGCGGCAGGTTCCACAGAAACTGAGGCATGGTCCCGAAAATGGGCCAAACGATGGGACCCTTCACGCGGCCATACTTCAGCACATGCCACGCCAGGAAAGAAACCAACAACGTCACCACCACTTGCGCCGTCACGGAAGAATCCAAAGGCAGCAGGCCCAGCGTCGCGGCTCCTCGCGGCTGGCCATGGAAGGCCGCCTGCGTGAAATTCTCCGAACTGCATTTCGCCATGGTCGCCATGTCGCTTCAAGCTGCTGCCAAGGAAATTAACCAACAACCAAGCTAATGCTGAAAGCTCACTGAGCTAGAGGCAGTAGATCAATGCTCGCATATCCTCATCAGTCCAAGCCGTCCACTCCACTCTCAGCACACAATGCGCGTGCCCAGGTGTGAAACTCTCCAGTCTTCCTACCAAGTGCACCTGAACACAAAATGCTAGCTCCACCAAACGCCTCAAAGGCGACACCTGATCAAGCTCCCAGCTGAGGAACTCAACTCACACGCCCTCACCTCCGATTGCACGCCTCCCTCCAAACATTCTGCTACTGAAAAAAATACCAAGCTGTGCAGAGCTCAGCTTGCTCCTCAGTCACCCACTCACCCACTCACTCACGCACTCACTCAAGTGCCTCTGACCCGTTTCATGTCGCTACGGACTCGCAGTAACTGCCATCTCCTCCTTCCACAAACACACGAACGAGCTCAGATCTATTCCTGCTCCACAAGGAACCAAGAGCTAGAGACACAAACCTTGGGAAAACTACTTACGGGTTCCTTCCTTCCAGCGAACACGAAGAATGACAACGTACAACTGAGCCCCTGGGGCGCGGCCTTCTTTTCCTCTCAGACAACTGCGTGAGGGAGTGATCAGTAGCTGCACAAGCAGTTACAAACTTTAAGGTGAGACTGGAATTACGGGGCTCCTAGCTAGCACGCTCTCACCAGCTGGGAAACGGGGAGCGGTATTGGAAAGGAGGCTCCAATACAACGCTGCACTGGGAGCATTCAAATGGCTGCTGTCCAGGGGTCTGTGTCTGGGGAGCAGCTGGGCTCATTAATTGATGGTCACCACTGATGACTCATGCACCAACAGTGGCAGGGAGCTCCTCTGGGAAGTGCGGACTGCGGACTGAGTTCATTCATATGAAAAACTACAATTGCAGTTGTGGGTTTATGTACAGCTACCCTGGAAGGGGGAGGGGGTCGGGGTCTGCCAACTCAGCCTTAGTGACGTGTCACACAAAGTGAGTGGGTGGCAAGGGGGCGGTGTTGGCGAAGTTGGATGTGAACGAGGCAAGATTAGAAACTTGGGAGTAGACGAGGGTAAGGTAAGGTAAGGTATGTTCTAAAACCGCCTGTATTCTAAATGCGACCCCTATCTGGGAATGAGTGACACGTTGCTTGAAATATCTATTATTGTTAATGATGAGTTAGGTCGGCTTAAATGGTTGCTTTAAAAGCAGACTACCTTAAGTAGTTTGCTGATTTTGTGAGCTTAGGGGCACTTATTCACTATGTGGAGCCCTAGGCATCAAAATGTGTTATGCATTTAGATGGGATTCAGAACAGTTGTTGTTGTTTGTATATTTGAAATTAACTATGTGGAGCCCTACACATCAAAACGTGCCATATGGTTTGACAGGATTTTGAGCGATTTTGGTGTTGTTTGAATAATTATGTGAAATTCACTACGTGGAGCCTTGATCATCAAATTGTACCATATATGTGGTTTGGTGGGATTCCAAGCATTCAATGTGTTGTTTGTGTATGTGAAAGTATTAACTATGTGGAACCCGAGGCATCAAAATGTACCATATGGTTTGGTGGGATTTCAAGCATTCAATGTGTTGTTTGTGTATGTGAAAGTATTAACTATGCGGAGCCCGAGGCATCAAAATGTACCATATGGTTTGGTGGGATTCCGAGCATTCAATGGTGTTGTTTGTGTATTTGAAATTAACTACGTAGAACCCTATCCATTGAAATGTGCCATATGGTTTGACAAGATTCTAAGCAATTTTGGTGTTGTTTGAGTATTTGAAATTCATTACATAGAGCCCTGATCATCAAATTGTACTGTACATGTGGTTTGGTGGGATTCCAAGCATTCAATGGTGTTGTTTGTGTATGTGAAATAATTGACTATGTGAAGCCAAAGGCACCAAAATGTGCACCAAAATGTGCATCGAAATGTGCATCGAAATGTGCATCGAAGTGTGCATCGAAATGTGCATTGAAGGTTGCTGTTGTTTGTGTATACGAAATTAGTGAGTGCAGTAGGACATGGGAGCCATTGCATTGTCTGAGTTCGGAGGTATTGTACAGTATAAACCGTTGGGTCGAGAGTTACATCATTACCTTACATCCGATGTCGTTGTCCCACGCGTATGCAAGGAGACTCCGAAAGTGGACACATTAAGCTAGTTATGTGCCTGATAAGTTAGTCGACGTGCTGGGCCACACCTGCAGGTTTGGTATGGAGAAGGCTCCGTTTTCACACAGAGGGAGGAGTGTGAGGCTAAACTAAAAGGGTACTACAGTGAGGAGTCTCTCAAAAAGTCAACATGTATTGTAGATCCTCTGGTTTGAGAGGAGACTCAGGGATTAAGTTGGCTTACACATGTGATGGATTTGTGGGAGACCTTGATTAGGAAGTTTGGTAAGTAGGACACACTTGGACCTTGAGTTTCAATTGTTGGGAGACTTGTTCTTTCCCCTTGTTTGCAATGCAAACGAACATCCTCACTCCTCAGTATCTTCTTAACCCCTGAAGTCTCTCAAGGCCATTTCTCCTGTCAAAAACCACCCCCAAACTGCCACTTCTGCTGCGTTCATTCAAGAAAATAGAAAAATTGTTATTTGTAAAATCTAACCATAGGATCTTGTACTTCACTTGTCTTAGATCATGTGGTAAAATTTTCATGAAGTTTGACCGTACAGATTGCAAGATATTAGCATTTAAAGTTGGAAAAATGGTTTTTTTCAACATTGGCCTGCAATTTCAGATGACTTTGACTGTCATTTGTAGAAAAATTTGCACTATGGACTTTGAATTAAAAAAAAAAAATTATGTTGAAGAATTGAGTTGCAAGACTAGGAATTTTTTCCTTAAAAGCACACACTTGGTTTTCATTCTTTAAAAAATTGTTGACAAGAAGTAGGTTCAAGATTGAATGAAAAAATAAAAATCGTTGATAGCTCTAAGATGGAATTGAAACACAATAATTCCAACAATGAGATTATTCTTTCAAGCAAACTTAACCATGTCAAACAATTTTTTTCTAAAAAATTATGATAACTGCATTCAAAAATGAATTCTATAAATTATTTTTTCAAGAAGATGCTTAGATTGCCCAAAAAACAAAATTGTCTTTAACTTTCTAATCAATAGTCCAAAGCTTCACATGTAGACAAAAATATTTTATTTGAGGAAAAAAAATTGCAAGTTTTATTTCAACTTTTTATGGTTTCTTGGTACTAACTGCCAACCCCCATTTTTAGCTTAGGGAGGCATAACTTTTGCTTTGGATCACTAATTGAAAAAAAAATTATATCCCTAAAAAGCTATTGTATTTTACTATCTTCAAAAAAAAGTTTCAAAAAATCACAATGAAAATTGAGACCATAAAAAACTACCCAAAATCCAATTTGTCCCCTGAGGCTATAATGGGACAGTTGGATTTGATTAAAAAAAAGATTTGTGAAGACCATGTGAGGATTCTTATTTTGTACAATTTAAACTTTGCTATAACCTCAATGGACCCCATTTTTAAGACAAATGGTAGCTTCTCATTGGATGACAAGAGGCTTGTTCATTTCCATATTGTATAGGTGCTTTTAGCATTGCAATGCCCTCCATTTAATCTATTAAGAACTGGTTGACCACTTTTTAGTTGAAATTGACATTTTTTTATTGGTAGCCAAAGTTCTAGAATGAATTTGGATATGGACAAAAGAAGATGGGTGTAGGGAATTGAGAACCAAATGCATCGGACAAAAATCAAGACAATTTGTGCTAGCATCAAGTTTGAAGGTTGAAAACGAACATAATATTAGCTGAAAATACAAAAATCAACAAAAATCAATTGATGTAGAATTTGTCATGCATTTACTGTAGAGTCTCAAGTATTTACTCCAATTCCATTGGTATGGTCAGATCTCTAGAATGTATCATGGTTTGGTATTTTTTTTCATGTTCAACCTAAGACTAGAAAACGTTTTGTTTGTCTTCAGAATCAACCATGGTCCTTAATGAATTACAAAGTTAACACTTAATTGGGTATAGTTGACCAAGATCCATCTATCCAATATTGAAGTTATGTCTGGGGATGTGAAAGCATATGCCTATAATAAAAAATAAAATCCCTTACTACTTGCGTGATTTGGCATGTATTTTTTCCTAACAATGCTTAGCTTTTACATGGCATGTAAATTTTATTATAGGCTTTGGTGCAAAGGGGAGATCTTTACATTGTTAAAAGCTACATTTCCAGTGGATGTAAAGAATTCTGAAAAGGGTCATACTTGAAAAGTGAGTAAATGCTCTTGCGATAAATCTTTTGTATGATAATATAGTTTCTTGTTCTTAGTAAAACTAACTAAAAGTTCTTAGAAAACACTTCAAGCTAAGTATTTTTTTGTAATTATTCAATGAGTGATGAATGGTAGAATTGTATGCACTGCGTATCTAAATCTCTGCAACTATTTGGAAATCCTAAAATGCATTATAATATATGACAATGTCAAGTTAGATGAAGTTTATTTCAAATGCAATGATGTGAGATTTGATGAATATAAATTATTCATCAATTGTTCCCTATTTCTTCCTAAATTGAAATTTATTCTTTGAGTTTGGATATTTAATATCTATAAATTACATATCTTTAGTAATAAGTTTTTGTATTTGATTATAATTGTATATTTCATCCGTGCAAAATATAAAAGTGAATTGCAAAGATGAGAATATCATTAATTTTTCAAATTATAAATTTTTAAATTAAAAAACTATTGTCTTTATTCTTTACTTCTAAACAAATAATTGACTATTATGATTTTATTTTAGAATATTATAATCCAAAGATCATCATATTTAAAATTCATAGGATGAGAGTTTCTTAAAACGGTATCCAAATAAGTTGTTTGAAAAGTGTCTAGAATCCGTTTTGGCTTTGTAGAAATTTTGGTTAAGATTTCTTCTTGCAACAAACCACTAGAGCTCCAACCATTTGGTCTTTAAGATTTTTTGATTCTTTATACTTACAACTGCACAATCCTTGAAGTCTTCCGATTTTCCATAGTAACATGTATAGCACTTGACAAGAATACCATGTTGCCATTAATTCTTCATGTTTATAAGTGTATGGCTTTGTTACATGTGGATGGTCAAGTGGGTCAACTAAAAAAGAATAAAATAGAACTTAGAAATTATTTTGGAACTTTTAGTAATTTTAAAATTCTTGTCTAATCTTAGATTAAGTATAATTTAAATTTGTTCAAAGTAACTTCTACATGTTTTCATGTGTGTCTTAAATGGTGACCTTATTAATAACATTCTTCCTTCTTTAATATATTGTACATTTGGAAACATGTCCCATATTCCATTTTGGATTTAAATATATTTTATACCCCCAAATTTAAAAACTATAACCAAGCCTATTTCTCTTCCCAACTATCCTTGAAATAAGCTCTTGTATTCAAAAACCATAACAAAATTCTCCCTCTCTCTATATACACACACACACTCACTCACTCACTCACTTAAGTTCACAATTTCAAATGATATAGAATATTTAATGTTTCTAAAACCTGTACAAATCCTTCTATATCCATCAAATATGTATGTCGATAAATTATATTTGTATATTTGTGTGTGGGATAGGAAATGTGGACACCGCATAGTTGGCTATTTTGGAGTGATAATTATATTAATAGTATAGAAAAGAAAATAACAAATGTCTTGCCTTCTAGGCAAAAATCACAAAATGACATGGCTATGTATGAATGATTGGCATAATGAATCTATAAAAAATATGCCATAATTATAAAAAAATCATTTCATTTCAAAAAATTTAAGATCAATAATTTTTGAAGTTGTGAATTTTCATGTCATTGCAATACTACTTATAATATATTAAATGATAATAAGACTCATCTGGAGACTGTAGTAAATGAAAATTTAATATTAGGTGACTAGCCATGTCTCAGGAACACAAGAAGCAAGGTCAATGCGTTTGTAATTTGATGGCATGGATTCAAATCATATATGACCACTACTTATGACATTGGATATTGTCCCTATTTTGAGGTAAATGACACGAATTTCATTTGGTCTAATTTAATTTAGGTAGAAGTTGGTTACTTTCCATACTTCTTTTGTGAATATTATATATTAGAGGTATTTTATTGTGTTGTGATGGATTTCTCTAACTGCTCTTGCGAGTAGGTGTTGTTTGAGTCTTAGGTGTTCTATTACATTTATAGTCTTTAAGTTCCTTTGGCATCGTTTGAAGATGACTCCTCTAACTCTAGTTGTGATAGTTTGTAGTAGTGCAAATTTCTGTCTTTAATTTGGGATGTTTTTAGATAGCATTTGATATTTGTTCTCTATAGAAGTAATGGCTTCTCTTGTATATCTATCATATCTTGACAATGTTATGTAAATTCCACAAATTGTGTTATAATTTTGGCTTTTGATTGTGTGGGTAGCCAGTCAATTTTTGGTTGTTTAATACTAGAAGTATATTTGTTTTTTTTGTTGCTTGACAATTACATGATGTTACAATAGGGCATTTTTGCAATTATAAGTCAATAGCCATGGAAGATTGTATTGTTTTGGGATTGGTCGCCATTTTTACCAACATTCATTAGGTTACAACATCTTGTATTTTTTTGGCTCATAAAAAGTTTGTGTAATTTCCATAGGGCATTGTTATGGTGTTCTATTCTTAGATTTTTTATATTTTTTTTGGAGGGTGGGGACATATATCTATTTGCTGGATATCACAAAGTGTGCAATTAATGTTTGGATTTCAAGTGGGTTGAATAGGTGTTTTCTTTCCCATGTATTAACCATACACCTCAATTTTTAGTTTCTTTTAAGATTTTTTTGTTTGTTATTCATGGATTTTTTTCTAATCCATTATTAGATTCCATTTTGTTTATTTCACCATTGCTTAGCCATTTACTCATGTAAGTGTATAGTTTAGCTTCAAAAAAAAATTATCAATTTTTTTTTCTATTAAGTGTTTTGGAAGATATCTAATAGGGTCTTTCATGGTTTGAATACATTTTTGAGGATGACTATGTATAACCAATATAGGCATAATGTGTATTTTTGTATTGTATTGAGATTCTTCATCGCCTTTTGTTGGTCATTCTTTTGTTTGTTTGACAACTTCTTCATTTCCTTTTATATTTCTATACATTGGTCCTTTGTGTAGGTATATTGGAGTCTTTTGTTGTTGTAGTAATTTGGTTATTTTTGTAAAAATTAGTCTATCTAAGTGGTTGTTTTGAAGTATAGAATGTTTGATTTGTGTGATTTTAGGTATATAGAGTTAAGGTTATCTATAAATATATTGTGGTTCTCTTTTTATTGTTTTGTGTAATGATTAATGTCTTATATATTGTTGTGAATTTTATCCTAAGGATGTTTTGGAATATGGAATCTAGGGAGTCTTAGGTCAATATATATATATATATTTTTTATTATAATTCCATATCATGTTGTGTCACCTTTAACATTAGAATTAGGTAGTATGAACAATCTATCTATATAATAGTTATCTGTGTTATACTTTAATATATTAATTCTTTGTATTGAAGGCATGACATAATTTGGGTAGTGATAGGTGGATATGTTTATTGATTTTGAGCTTTGTCCCTTAGAAGTGAGGGATTGACTATTGTATTTTGAGATGTAGAGGGTGAATTTATTTTATATGCATTTATAATGTTTTAATCTTGTGTAATGGTCCTTTTAAGGAGATTTTCAAATTCTAGGAATGAAAAGATGTACTTAATGTGGCGTATGTTCTAATAGATTAACCTCTATTCTAATCTTGTAAGGTTGCCAAAGTCAAAGAAGTGTATCCTGATAAGAATTTAACACTATTTGATGTTAATTTTTATATTATATGTTTAATACAATAAGTTACACCTATAACTAAGTGGTTGTAATACATAGTCTTTGAAGAGGCCTAGGCCAAGGATTCTATTTTATTTATGTATTTAATTGACACAAACAATACATATCTATATATCAAATTGAAATAAAATTATCCTTTTAAAGAACCCCCCTACCCAAATTATAAGGCATGAAAGTCGAAATAATGAAAATCAAAGTAAAATTATCATATGTTTAATATGTATTTTATTGGTGTCTTTTATGTTGGAAAAAAATAATTTATAAATTAGAAAAAAAATTACGAGTATATTTGAATTTTGAATGATTATTTATTTTTTAGAGATGAATGTACTTTGTAACTACAATCACTAAAATAACATGGAGTCACCAATGCCCTACAATGAAGCCAAATTTAGGAAAAACAATTGGACTTTCTCAAAACGTGATACATATTATAGAATTATAGTTTCAATTGTTGTTGATCAGTGAAAAGACCCACAAAAGCAACTTAGACTTTGAGTCTTCTCATGAGTTGTTTCCCAAGATTTTTGATTTGTGTATCCTTCATCATGCAATGGATTATAACCTTTTAGAATTTTAGATTTTGGGAAGAAATTGATAAATTTAACTTGTGCATATAGGATTCTTAAGACGGTCCATTTTCTTTTCCATTGAACTCATCAAAGATATGATGGAGTTCTCTAATTCAAAATGAATAAATTTCCTAATTGAACTGCATTAACAAATGGAACCAAGGTTTATAAAAGCATCCACACCTGTGCTCCAAACAAGTGGCCTCGACAACTCTAAGTTTGGAGTATGGATATGCATGCTCCTAGAATAACTGCATTTGGACTACCCTCAAATGTGTTTAATTGGTGTTCTTCACAACATATCATTCCATAATAAAACATAGTTGAAAATTACAATTTTATCTCTGCATTTGTTGGAGATGAGATTGAAAAGAAACCAACTATGAACTTTTTGGAAATAAATGATGGATAATAATGGCTCCAAGAATCTGTAAAATGAAGGCATTATGACAAAAGGAGCCAAAAGTTCTAGCCAAACTCATCGCAGTTTTGAATTTGATCTCCTTGAAGTATGAGAATATTAGAAGAATTTTTCTCTCAAGTATTCTTAATTAACAATGAAGTGAGAAGAAAGTGGTTTCAAATTTTTCCAAGTGAGATTGTAATTTCTATAATTTTTGGGAGTGTGTATCTAGAAAATGCTGAAGAACTATAAGCTCTCCCAAATTGAAAAAAACAAAAAGTTGATAATAGTCATACTCCATTCTAAAACTAACAAAATCCAAAACACAAGTCATCATCCCAAGAGACCCTTATAGAAACTTTTTTGAACACGAAGTTGCTTCTCAAACTCCGTTGTTCCTAAAAGCAATTTTGCAAAGTCTAAAGTCATCACTTATACCTTTGCTTCTATCACATTTACTTTCCAATTTGGCCACAACCAATCCAATCTCTTATAAATAGAGAACAGACAACTAAAGATTGATTTGGTGGCAAAAATAGGGCTTCTTGGAGGGAGGCAAAAATAGTTACATGGTAGAAATAGCATTGGTTACCTTAGTTGAAAGGGGATTCTAGGTTATCTTAGTATGCATTTTTGGACTTAGTGTAAATAAACTATGAATCTTTTAACCCTAAAGGACCATTTGTTTGCTTGGGAGACAATTTGGGTCCAGGTAGATTCCTATGACCTCAATTTTTAGTGAAATTTTTTGAAATTTTAAAGGAAATGTAGTTTTGCAAGAGCTTCATGGATATATAATTTTTTTTATTTCAATAGGTGCCCGATAGAAAAAGTTATGGCACAATAAACCAAAAATGGAGGTCGGTAGGCAGTACAAAAAAATCACAAAAAGTCAAAATATATATATTTTTTTTTAGCTCCCTAAAACTATATATTTTATATACATTTGAAGCTTTGATTCCTTCCATTTGGACTAGTGATGAGAAAGTTATGGACAATCTTAGTTTTTTGGGCAATCTAAGCATCTTTTTGAAAAAATAACTCATAGGATTCATTTTTTAATGCAATTTTTACAATTTTCAAAAAATTGTTACACAAGGTTGTATTTGCTTCCTAGAATAATTTCACCATTGGAATTATTGTGTTTCAATTTCCTCTTAAAGCTATTAACAGTTTAGTTTTTCCTTCAAATCTTGAACCTACTTCTACTTAACAAATTTTTTATGAGTAAAAATTAAGTGTTTTTTCTTGAATTAATTGATTCCCAACTCAAGTAGTCAGCATAGTAACTTACAAAATGAAAATCAATAGTACAAAAAATTTAAGTTAAGAAGATTCAAAGCCATAAAATCTAGTCAAGCAAGGTGTAAAAAAACTTGTTTACTTCACTTTGGATGCAAATATCTTGCAATCTATGCAGTCAAAGTTTCTGAAATTTCTTCCATACATTCTTATACTAGTCTAATATAAGATACTACAATTAGATATGCAAAAAATTAAATTAAATTAAATTTTTTTGCTTTTGCAATAGAAGCGGTGTTTTTTAATGTGTTTTGATGGAGAAAAGGCCTCGGACATGTAAGGATTAAGTGTTGAAAACAGATGTACCTAAAATTGCCTCTAAACTCTCACGTATGGAGGTTGTCCATTTTAGACAAGAATCTAGTTGGGATGATTTATCAAAAAGATCACAATTAGGTATTGTTTTTTAATAGACCATTTGAATTGAGTTTATTATAAGTCAACTAAATAAATTTAAATTAACCTCTAAATGCTCAAGCCTTCTTGGAGTTTAGTTGAACCTAAACATAGAGCCAAAGCTTTAATAAGTTTCATCAATCTTCTTGAATTGTAGCCGTTAATCATAAACTACACAATTTATGAAATATTTTGGAAAAGAAAACACAAAAATTTAACATATGAATTGAAATATTATAATAATTAATCACAAGGTTTTTTTAAAAATTGAAAGAGAATTGAAGGCTTATGCAAATCACTACAAAAAAAATAATTTTTCTTATATCTAAGTAGATGGATTTTTTTGGACATCTAATGTAACAACCCTTGTTTTTATGTCAACAATGACGTCCAATGTAACATCTTCATATTACATTGGACGTCAATGTTGACATAAAATCAAGGGTTGTTACATTGGATGTTCTAAAAATCTGTCAACTTTGACACGTTTTTTTTTATAGTATACTGTCTTTTTTACAAGGGTTGCTAATATGTGAGCCTAGAAGCATGAGCCTATGAGCCTAAAAGACTATACACCTATATTATAAGAGTCAATATTATAGAAGTTTGAAGTTTATGATTGTAGTGTAATTAATTATGTTATGATACTTATATTGTAAGCACCTTCAATGGTTGTAGGATATCTACTTATATACATGCTCAAGACTCACACACATTACAAGAATTTTCAGCCCTCAAAGGGGCTGCGAGTTTTGACCCCCCCGGGTGCAATTGCAGAAAAAATTCAAATAAAAAATTATTTGATTTTGGGTGCTGATGTGGCACTACTTGTAATTTTTATATGAATAATAAGCAGATTCTGAAGCTAACTGCAGTGGATTATATCCCCAGGAAGGTGGCAGCACCTGCCACCACATTGAAGCTCCAAAAAATCCGGAAGCACTGGCTGGGTGATGAAAGACAAGTCATGCAAAATGCTCAACATGAAATACAGTGGTGACAAATTGCCAAGGACAAGTCATGTTTTGGGGGCCTTCAGTATTTGCTTGCATAACTCCAAATGAATGTGCTCATCCGAAAGAAGTGACCGCAAGTCCAACTGATATGAACATCAGAGGTTTAGACTCAGTGTATCCTATGTATCCTATGTTTTGTTTCTATTTGATAGTGATTGAAATTAAGTTAAAAAAACAACTTTTTATATTGTTCTTTGTTCTCAATGTAAGCCTAGAATGCTAGAATGTGAGTGGCAAGTAGTAAGAAACTTTAGTTTTTTTTGGAAGAAATGATTCCTACGACCGTCATGAGAGGATGTTTTTTAGTCATCTAGAGTGTATCAGGGGTCTATTTTTGTGGTTGATATATATTTATCATCATGGAATATTTGAAATTGTGAGATAAAAATAACATTATTAAATAATATTGAAAAACTGATATATATATAGAGAGAGAGAATATTATGTTACCCCTAAAGGCCATTTGTTCATTCAATGGACACTTGAAAATCCATGTAGATTTTTTTGAAGTCAATTTTAGTTGTTTTTTAACAAAATTTTGACACAAGGTATGAGCATATATCCCTGAACTATGGTCTCATAGTGAAAATATGATTTTTTTCCAGTTAGGTACCCAAATCAAAAGTTATGTTGCCCTAGATTTTTTTGGCAGCTCATGCCATTAGAAAAAAATCTGAAGCCTGCAAAAGGCTGTTTGATCTTCATTTTTGGCACCCCCACGGTGCAAATACAAAATATTTTGAAAATATTTTTCCAATTTTATTTTTTTAAACTAACAAATATATTTTTGAAATCAAAAGTCTTCTTGGCACTAGTAGTGCCCCGTCAAATTCCTAAAAAAAAATAAAAAAATAAAGATCCCCCCTGCCCTATAATTGCACTGTTGCCATACAGTCTCACAGCCTTCTACAGGGGCAAAATTTTTCCTAATGCTAGCATGGTTGCCTTTTTAACATGTCAAGTCTAAAATTATGTTGATGAAAAAATATTAGGTTAAAAGAAATAACATTTATATATACACAATCAATTAAACCATTTCAAAATCCACTCTAAAATTTATTTAAATGAATTTTCAATGTGATTTTCCTCCTAAGATTTATTGCATTTGACGCTCATTTCCGGGAGCTCTTGACGCTAGAAAATCAAGTTTTGCAATGGAAATCTTTGTACAAAATTGTATTAAAAAATCATGTTGTTTTTTTCAAATCTGATTTTGACGCTCAAAGAAGACTTCATAGGATATTCACCTAATAAATAAAAAACTTGTAAGTCCCATTCTCCCCTCGGAGGACAGAATGGATTTTGGTCAGGCTTTATGGTCTCAATATTTGTTGTGCTTTTTTGAGTTATCTTGTGAGGGTAGAAAAACACATTTGTTGTGATTTTTTAGCTTTCCAAAAATATAATTTTTATTTCAATCAGAGCTTGGGAACAAAAGTTATGGCACAAAAAGTCCTTTTCTTAGTTTAGCAAGCAAAAACAAAACTTAAAAAAACCTTTAAATTTTAAATTTTAAAAAATTATTATTTTTACAAATTATATTTTTATGTACATGGAAAGATTTTATATATTCCATTTGGATTTGTTATGTGAAAGTTATGGACAATCTTATTTTTTGGACAATTAGAGCATTTTCTTGAAAAGATAACTTATAGGATTCAATTCTAACCTCAACTTTCACAATTTTTCAAAAGAAAAGTTTCATAAGGTTAAAATCTCTTTCTAAAACAATCTTGCAATTTTGATTAGTGTATTTCAATTCTATCCTAGAGCTATTAACAATTTAGATTTTCCTTCAATCTTGAA
Organism: Antitrichia curtipendula; assembly: GCA_951230915.1. Taxonomy (NCBI): domain Eukaryota; kingdom Viridiplantae; phylum Streptophyta; class Bryopsida; order Hypnales; family Leucodontaceae; genus Antitrichia; species Antitrichia curtipendula. Next base: position 31,266,181 of record OX579635.1, read on the forward strand.
TATACTTCTACTTAACAATTTTTTTAAGAATAAAAACTAAGTTTTTTTCTTAAATTTTGTTTTCTAGACTTTCAAATCAATTATTTTTCACCTAAAATTAGAAATTCAAAATCAATAGAACAAAAACTATAAGTTATGAAGGTTCAAAGCCAAAAAATGTAGTTGACCAAGGTGCAAAAAAACTTGTTTCCTTCACTTTAAACAAAAATATTTGTAATCTACATAGTCAAAGTTTGTGAAATTTCTTCCACACAGTTGTATACTAGTCTTGTATAAGGTCCTATGGTTAGATATGCAAAAAAAACATTTTTATATATTTTTTGCTCTTTGCTATAAAAATGGCAGTTTTGAGTGGATTTTGATGGAAAAGAGGCCTTGGGACGTTAGGCATTAAGTTGACTTCAAAGTTTGGTAGACACCAAAATGTGATACCTTCAGCATTTAGGGGTTAAAGAATTGCGGAGATTATAACATTTGTAATCCTTCCAATTCTTTTATCAATTTAATTGTGTGTGAATGTATATATGCATTTTTATCTATGTATGCTTAATTTTGAAAATATAGTATGTAGAACTAGAGGTTCTTAAAAACCAAATATCATAATTATGATTTCAAAATTCTATACTTTTGATATACTTGGAAAATTTGTAAGGTTTATTATAAAATATGACTTTTTGAATTGAGTGCATTTAGCTTGCTTTAAAAATTACACAGTTTGATTCATACAAATTTTATTTATAATATACAGAACAAAAAATGGATCCAACCTTTGATAAATTAACCCCTAAAGTTCCGTGACTGTGTTTTCACTGAAACTGCTCAAGAACTGCCATTTTTAGTACAAGTACCAAATTTTTGAAAAAACTTTTTTTTTTGACTTATGTAACCGTAGGATCTTGTAGTATGCTGCCTTGAGAATATGTGGTAAAAATTTCAGAAATTTCCACCACGTGGATTGCAAGATATAAGCATTCAAAATCACTGAAATCGTTTTTTGACCCCTGCAAAAAACCGGGCAGCTGCACTTCAAAAGCTCACTTTTCTATGAAAAAAATGTCCAAAATGGTGGTGCTTCTTTGGATTCTTTTTCCTAAACAAGTTGGATACATGCTTGAAAAATTTCACATCATTTGAAATTGTGCAACATATAGGAAAAAAATAGTAAGTAGAATGAAGTAGAGAATGATTCAAAATACTAAATTGTTAAGAATTTAGATATGAAATTGAAAAATGCCAATCCCAATGGTTGAAATGTTGTATTAAACAATCTACATCCTCTGATTTTCTTTTTTTCAAAAAATATTGAAAATTGAGTAAGATAAAAGACTTCAAAGTTTATTTTAGAGTAGAGATTCCAAAACTGCCCGCAAACTAAAACTCCTCATAACTTTTGACTCATTGGTCAAAATGGAATGATTAAAAGCTTTCCACGCATAGATAGCTCTGGAAAACCAGTTTCAAATTTTTGTTTCTGAAAAAAGTGATTTTTTTCTGATCTGACCTAACCTAACTGCCCGGCTGAGAAAAAAAGTAACATATTAGGCCATAAATTTTGACTCGTCTTTCCAAATGTCATCAAATTTAGTTCAAATGAAAGGTACTCCTCGTCCACAACTTCTATTACAATTTTAGCTTCAAACTTGTAAATCTCTGGCCACATGTACCTGCCCAATTTTTTTATGTTGCCAAATTCTGCAGACTGGTCCTTTAGGGGTTAATAGTCAAAGATAGTTCATTAACCCCTAAAGGACCAAAGTCCCCTCGGGGGACACTTGGGATTTCGGGCAAGGTCATTCAAAGTGGTTTTTTGACCTGATTTTTTGAAACTTTTTGTGTGCGTGTAGCTTCTCACAAGCTTCGCGTACATATAATTTTCATCATAATCCGACATGTGCTGTAGAAGTTATGATGTTGTTTACCTCCAAAGCAGTTCGTAGGGCAGCTGTGGCAAAGGAATCGCTGTTTGACTGTGCAGGGGCAACTGAAATTTTTGGCAAAAGTAGAAGCCACTCTGCCCCCATTATTGAAGCCATCTGTCATGAAAATCAAAAGAGAGAGAAGTACTTGGTTGGAAACTGTGGGATTACACTAAAACTGAATGAGAACTGCCCGGGAACCTATTGGGAACATCTTGGGTCCCTTTCTACAAGGGCTGCCCACTCTGTAATCTATTTTGGTGACTGCTGCGAACTTTGGAAGGTCATAGAAATTAGAGATTTTCACTTTTTTGAGAAATTTTTGTTCCTACTAGTGAAGTCTGAGTATATCTATGTATCCACCGTTCGGATTTTCTATATCTCTAAGTATGTGGTGGGAAATTTGATTCGAAAATTCAGTAGTGTATTGCCAATTCTTGGGACATTGTGGCATTACAAGAATTTTTGGCATGTGCTCGGGATGTTGGATTGATATGAAAATTGGTATGCATATGACTAACTTCATTACCTATAAGAAAAAAATTTAAACCTATGGTGTGTAGTGCAAAAAATTTGAGCACAAGGTGGTCAAAGTCATCTGAAATTCTGGGGCACAGTGGAAAAAAAAAAAACTTTTCACTTTGAATGACAATATCTCACAATCCGTATGGTCAAATTTGATGAAATTTTTATATCATCCTCTCAAAGAAGTTAAATTTAAGATCCTACGGTTACATTTACAAAAAAACTATTTTTGAAACTTCGTGAATGAGCGCAGCAGAAACGGCAGTTTTCAGTGGTTTCGGAGCCAGAAAATGGCTTGGTCCTTTAGGGGTTAACCCCTATGAAGGACCAAACTACATGTTTTGGCAACATAATAATTTGGAGTAGCCTTGGAGGGGAGGGGAGGGGAGGGGGGGGGGAGGGGGGGGGGAGGGGGGGGGCACTTAGAGTATCCATTAGAAATCATGTGCGAACAAAACTTTGGCCCCCCTATTTACTTTTGAATTTTGAATTAAAAAAAATAAAAAAAATATGAATAGATTTTCCTACTTTAGAAGTTTATGTTTTGAATTATTGATATTTTTATTTGTTAATAATAATTAGTTACAAATTTTTGAAGTAAAAAGATACACTATAGAACTCAAATATAACTTTCACACTCCTATACTATATAAGAAAAAATTGTCTAAAAAATGAACAAAAAATTCCTAAAAATATCTCTCTATTGAAAGCTCATTTTGAATTTAATATTGATTCAATGGTCATCTAAATGTATTTTCTATAATTATTTGAATTGAAAACTATGCCATTTTAGTTCATTTTCAACCTCTTTTAGAAATCATTTCATATTTTATTTGAGTTGGAAATTTTGGCAACAGAAATCTATAGTCATTATTACACAATGTTCAAAATTTTAGGTTGAAATTATAGTTTATTAGAAACCACTTATTTGCACGTGGTTTGTTTTAGTAGAACTAAGTGCACCCCCTGTGGGAGCAGCTCACTACAAATGGAATTTTTATTCTTTTTTCTTTGAAATTTTCACACAAAAATTGTCCAAAGAGTAGCTTTAAGTCCCAACAAATTTTATAACTTTTGAGTACATGGTTAAAAAGTTATTGTATGATATGAAATTTTCAACAATTAGTAGGCAATTGGGGCAACTCAAAAAGATTATTGAAAAATCACATTTTTAAGAAAAATAAATTTATAATTAGTTTTTTAGATTTCTATATACGTGGAAAGCTTTGAATCATTCCATTTTGATTAATGAGATGAAAGTTATGGGGAGTTTTAGTTTGCAAGCTGTTGCAGATTCTCTACTCTAAAATAAATTTTGAAGTCCTTTATTTAACTCTACTTACTATTTTTTTCTTGTATGTTGTACAATTTCAAATGATTTGAAATTTTTTGAGCATGTAGCCAACTTGCCTTGAAGAATGAATCCAAAGAAGTACCACGATTTTGGACATTTTTTTTATACAGATGTGACCTTGTGAAGTGTAGCTGCCCGTTTTTTCGCAGGGCCAAAATAAGGATTTTTGTTACTTCAAACATTAATATCTTGCAATCTACACGGTGGGAATGTCTGAAATTTTTTCCACATCTTTTCAAACCAATGTATTAGAACACCCTTTGGTTGCATGTGTCCAAAAATATTTTTTTCAAAAATTTGGTATTTGTACTAGAAATGACAATTTTGGAGCATTTTGGTGAAACATAGTCAAACCTTTTACAAACAAAAGTAATAATATTTATTTTATTTTATGTATATTTAATTTATATTGGCTATAAATTTGAAGTGCATAACATTCAAGAGCTGTGAGAGCAGCTGCCTTCCCTCTGACGAAATGATGTGGTATATTCCACACCCAACATTAGCTAATAAGCCACGCGTCAATTATGTCAGACTTCTGCTCAGTGCCAAGGTCATGACTGCACAATCGGGTTACTGGGGTGGTAGGAGGTAGAACAAAATATACAAACAAATAATTATAAAGATAGATGGTCTGTCAAAACCCAAAGAATTCATTGAGTATTATACCAATGAAATCTAACCAGTTGCCATCAATAACTTATTTCGATTTTTTTAGAAAAGAGAAGCTCTTCATGTACATATTGGGTGGTAGGAGGTAGAACAACCCATGTGGGATATGTAATTTAGAGTTTGTAATTTCTCAACCGCTCATAGTTAAGTCTAAAGTAGGAATTGTGTTAAAACTATAATTTCAGACCTCATTTAGGCATAGTAAAATAACTTTTTCCAAAATACTTTGAACTAAAATAAGTTGGAGAATCAAGTTAAAATTCATCTAAAAAAATCCGTTTGAGATTTTAATCTTCCACTCAAAAGTTATAGACAAATTTCATAGAGGGGTTTGAAAGGATTCTTTTTCGACATTTTCATACATCCTCTCTGAAATTTGTCCATAACTTTTGAGTGGAAGATCTAAATCTAATAAGGATTTTTGGAGATGAAACTTAGTTTGATTACCCAACTGTTTTTAGTTCAAATGTTTTTGAAAAAAAGTATTCCACTATGCCTAAATGAGGTCTGAAATTATAATTTTAACACAATTCCTACTTTAGACTTAACTATGAGCGGTTGAGAAATTACAAACTCTAAATTACATATCCCACATGGGTTGTTCTATCTCGTACCACCCCAAGTGTACATAAAAAGCTTCTCTTTTCAACAAATACTCAAAATAAGTTACTGATGGCAAGTGGGTAGATTTCATTGGTATAATAGAGTTATTCGTAAAGTAAACCTGAGTTTAGAGGTAAAATTGGGGTTTGAACCCCTGCTTTATGTAAAAAAGCAGGTGAAAAAGTATAAAGCTCGCGCAATCAATACTAGCAAAACAAAACTTGGGACCACACTTTCTTTCGCATCGAAATGGTGCCTGCAAAAGTTTTGACCTAAGTTTACCTGTCAAAGAAATTGTACATTGACAATTTGTGAGAATGGAGGGTGGAGAGGTTGTTTTTATAATGAAATCCACTGTTCTTTATGAACTCTCAGAGGATATGGGTTTATTTTAAGATTGAGCTCCTCCAAGCTCTAACAAGTTACTTACAACTCCAACCATTTACATATCCCATATGGGTTGCTTTACCTCCTTTCACCAATTTGTATAAGAGCTTGTTTAAAACAACATACCAAACTAAGGATGATTTTACGAATAACTCTAATACTCAAAAAATTCTTTGGATTTTGATAGACCATCTATCTCTATTAATAATGATTTGTTCGTATATTTTGTCTTAAAATTAGCCAAAAAAATAGATCGCACCGTAAATGTACTGTCATTGTCTCGGTCCTGAAGTTTACATTAATGATATGTGGATGCATTTTGTGGATGAAGACTTTAGAGAGGCAAAGGCAGCCTCTCTGAAGGCTCTTGAATGTTACGTGAATCTAAGAAAAGAAATATGAAATCCAATTTACCAAAATATCATTTTCTTCCCCAATTTTTTGTTCTCTAACACTAAAGATTGTAATTAAATTCCAATTGTACTAACAAACCCGGTGGTTATGGTCATCAAAAAATGATTCCTGAATTTTAACTCCAATTTTTTTGGAACACAGGGTTCTCTATTAAGGGGCATTTGCCAAATCACAGTTTTTTTGTTTTTGTTTTTTAAACAAATGGAAACCCATCGCATTAAAAAAAAAATTACAAAACAGCCAAGCTGCAAGCTGCAAGTCTGGACAAATGAAGAGATAACCAAATTGCATTTTGCCTAACTTCAATCAATTATTGGACAAGGAATGCTAAACCTGACCACCCGGAACAGTGTTGTAGTTTTTGGAATGCCGATAGGAGAATGCAATGATCATTAAATTATAAGTTATTCATCCCTTGAAATAAATTTTGTGAAAACAAAAAAAGATTGGATTTAAAACATGGTTGCAACTAATTGTTGGCTCTAAAGAAGTTTAGGACTTTAATTCTAAAAAAGATTGGATTTAGAACATGGTTGCAACTTATTTTTGACTCTGAAGAAGTTTAGAACTTAATTTTTTCACTAGACCATTCATAGTCATAGTAACACCATTATGAACAAATGAAAGAGGTTGAAAATTCATAGTTATATATAATTGTTTGAAGTCTAATTATCCAGTAATCACAAAATTCAAAATTCTATATACTTTATTGTAGGTCTTCATTTTTATAAATCTGAATCATTATCAAGGTTATAAGAGAAAATTTGTTTTCTAAAATCTTATTTTTCAATTTTTTTTTTTTTTTAAATCATAATATTTGTCGATATTTTCAATATTGTAGATTGTAGTTTTAATTGTCATTTGGTCTTAAACATTTGCTTTGAAGTATAAGTTTTTAACTTAACTTTTAATTCTTAGTTTTAATTTCATTTTTTGTGTTGACACATCAATTACATTAAAAATTGTATATAGTGTCACCCTTACTAACTACTTGTTTAACTAAATGCTATAACTTTTTAAGAAAGGTGAATATTTCTACCAAGAGAATGAATATCAATACTATTCAAAGAGCAAGATTGTTGTAAACATAGTTGCTAAAATATTTATGAAGAATAACAATTTTAGCATTTTAAAATCAATTAGAGTAAATGACACTAGATACAATTTTTAGTGTACTTATTTAACCAATCAACTCCATAGCAGGATAAATTATGTGTTGCAGTAAGGTAAGTACAAATCCACAAGGTGCAAAAAAGAAAATAAAGAGTAGCAAAGGAGTGTAAGGAATTGCCTAAAAGATTCTTTTGCATTTTTTGGGCGCTTTACTTGTAGAATATTAAAATTTTGAATGGACATGTGCCTTGCAGGGTTATCCATTGTAAAGACAAATTCACAAAAAATTCCCGTGGAAACTAAAGATAATCATTCTAATTGCTTTTAGTTTATATTGTATAAGGAATGTTGACTTGGGATTTTGAGGCATAAGATTCCTCTACTTGTTGGGCATTGAGCTATGGACATCTTTTCCCTCAAGGCAGTGAGACCTTACACCCAAAAATCCCATATTGCCATTCTTTATTTTATAAAAAAAAAAATGGAGGCGGGAGACTAGTCAAAAAAAGGCACTCAACGCAATAAGGAGAATTGAAAGCGCAATAAGGAGAGAAGTGATTGGGAGGCTGGAGAGTAGAGAGGAGAGGCCTCACCAAAAGGACAAAAAGAGGAAGAAGAAGGGCATGTGTAATGCCAAAGAAGCAACCCATCAACTTTTGAATGGAAAATGTTGTCAAAAATCTAGACAAATTTGAAAGAAGAGATGACAAGGGCTTGTTTGGCAAAGGATGTTGAGGTCAAAAAATGTTTGATGGATGATTTTTCATTGTAGAAATGAAGAATGCACCTATTGGTCTTAAAATCAAATTATTTTTGTGGAAGTATCTTAGTGATAGGTCTCGTCCTTTCAAGGTTAAGGTTTGCCATTAAAATTGTAAACAATCAATGAATGTATATGTGTCTAGAGCACAAGTAATATCATTTTTTTGTCCATCCAAATATTCATAAATTGTTATGCTGATTCTAGCATTTTCTAGTATCATAAACACGGACAAAAAAAATGTTGAAGTTTGAAGTTTTTATTAGATAATTATTTTTATTTTTATATAATTATACCACGGCAACAACACAGGGCATATTGACACAATTGAAGTTTTATTTACCTCTAAAAACAACTTTTTTCTAGTTCAAAAATGGCTTTTCAAAACAAATTGAAGAAATAAGTAAAATTGAAATGCTTAAAAAAACTCAAGAATAAAACTTAATATTTTGATCTAAAAGGCTTGCGAAATCACAAATATTCAATTTTAGAAGGAATTCCTAATTTGAATGACTAACTTCAAGGTTGGAATTGGTTTAACCCATATTTCTAATGTTGACAAATACATGATCCATTTCGTGACCACGGGTCTTGTTTGAATTTAGGATGAAAATAATTGAATCTATAAGCCAAAAAAATAAAATTGAAACCTAGTAAAAGAGAAATTGAAGTCTTGAGTGTTTTTTCAATCTATTAGTGACAACCTTTAGGTCTTTATTTCTAGTGACAAAGAGCAACAATTTTATTTATTTTCTTAACAAATGGAAATTCCACTACATTAGAAGGAGAAAAAAACCCACATACATAACAACCAAGATAAAAAGTTGGACACTAAAGAGATAACAAGCACGAGACTAAAATAAACCAAAACTAAGCAAAGAGAAACTACGTAAACTAGTAGGAAGGCGATCCCCTCTATTCCATCTAATTAGGTCGTCATTACAAGAAGCTAGCACAGGTGACTGAAGCCAAATTTTTGTCAAACTTGGCCCAAGTATTTGTAGCCTGATGGGGTCTCTGTCTAGCTCTACATTAAGCTTTAAGTTGAGCCGCTTGCTTTAAGTTGACAAAGAGCAACAAGTTTTCAAAAGCAACTAATGAGGGAGATTAAATTTTTTTTTTAAACTAATGAAATTTTCAAAATTGAGTGGAAAAAAATTATATGACAAAAGATTTGTGCTAGTCTACAAAGCTGGCCAGCCCCGCCAACCATTCTTTTGGGGCATCAATATCCATGTATAAATTACCATTGCTAAAGTCTTCAGAGCTAGAAACAAATGACTGAAACTATCAAAGTAAAGGTGTTACCATTGTTTAATTGGAAAAAGAAAAGAAAAATCTCATGACTAATTCTGTAAATAGATGCTGGTTGTCCTTGGTGTTGGGGTGGGTGGGTGTCTAGTTTAACCACCACTCGCTCATCCCTTGAAGTCATTCCAAGGGGGCATGTAAGAAAAGGCCCCTTTATTTTGTGCTTGACTAATTTATCTTCTACACGTCTGCTAACTAATTTTGGGCCTCTGATTGCAAATATGAATTCAATATTTGCAAATCTTATCATGTGTGGCAAATAAAAAATTTCAGCATTTTCCCTCGGAGGTGAGTGAGGGGGGCGGTTCACCCCAACCCTTTGGGTTTTTTGGGTGGGGTCAATCACAAATTTAGATTATTTCTTTTGTATGGCACAATTATTTCTCTGGACTTGTGTTCCTGTATGTTTTTAAAAAAGAAGCTGCTGATTCACGTTATTGTTGCACTAGAAAGTGCAGTCTTGAGAAAGGTCTTTAATTTGAAGCAACGCAAATGTTCAATTGTTGGGTGCTCTCCACCAACCAGGTGCAGTTTGAGCCTGAGAAGTAACACCAATTTAAAAGGCAACCGTGCCAATGGAATGAGTATGCTCCACCTCACCTGCCAAGTGTGGTTATAGAAAGAAGCATAAGGTTGGGTTGGTGGGTGGCATCATGTTGGGCTTATTACGGCAACAAGCGAATGGGACACGTCTCAAAGTCAACAACTTTTTTTTTGTATAGGGCAATGTTGCTCATCGTCGTGGATTTTGCAGAAAAAAAAAAACATCAACAAGGAGGGCGAAGCTTGATGAAGAAGTTTTTTTTAATTTTTTTAAAATCCCCGATGACAAGTGGCATTGCTTGGCGTAAACCGTGAGGGGGAAATGAATAGAGCGTGACTGGATGGGTATAAAAAAGTATCATGCTTGATTACACGGACAAAATTGCATAATTGAGCAAAGAACACTAATTACAATAGAGAAACCACTCGGAAAATGAACGAGATATTTCCCACCAATGGTTTATGGTATATCAACATTTTGCAATCTAACAAAAGAGTGTGAGGCATCCTATTTTATTTTATTATAATTTTCAGCTAGAAAATGCTATCAAAATTGTCAACATTATTGGAACTTTTTGTTAGGAATTCTACAAGGGGTCATTTGTTCCATTACCCCTTGAAGGACAGACAAGTGACCACGGAAGTCATCCCTTTGATAACCATGTGAATCATTTGCTTAAATTTTTTCAAAAGCACTCACTGGAACTCTGGAAGTCAAGCTATTGTAGAAGACATTTCCTTTTTGTGACAAAAGTTTGAGGATGAATAATAGAACTTTTGTCCTACTAGAAGGATTCTTTGGCATTTATTGGACAAAAAATGTCCTTGTTGGCATTTAAGGGTTAAACTATAAATAAAAAATTGCACATGAATAGGTGTTTTCAGTTTGCTTTAAAAAAAATTAGAAGTATCGAAACCTTGAAAAATATTTTTCAGAAATCAATGGTATTGTCATTTCATACTAAATAGATATTTTTTATGATATTTAGTACAAAGTTATAAAATTTATACTGAATATTTTCACAGATTAATTAATAACCTATTGTAGATTATATTCAAATTTTTAATAGATTATTAAAGATAAGTGCACATAGTTTGTTTTAAATTATAGAAAATAAGGATAGAATGTAAAAATAATCACTGAGAATTAATTATCTAGTATGAGAATTGCGAAATGTCATATTTGTTTGTGATTATAGAATGTTAAACGTAGCTAGCATGAACAAAGTTAAAAACATACAAACTTGTTGTTGAAATATGCTGTAATATTTTGCTAATAAATAAATAAACACTTTGAAGATTTAAAAATAATTGTCTTAAAGTCTTATATCTTGAATATTAAAATGATGTTGTATTAATATTATATTTAATACTAAAATATTTATATAAATCTAATTATATTTTTTATTTTATTACACTTATATAAAAAGATCATTATTACATGCAATTTCAATAATTTATTGATCAAAGTGTTAGCCATCGAGTTGTCGATATTCAAGGTAACTATCCATTTTCAGATATTTATTGTACTAATCCTTGTTATTCAATATTATTTCTTCTTCTTTTCTATAAATAGACTTTAATTTATATTTATAATTATGTATTAGTATAATGTTTTCAAAAATCCAACGTCAAAATAACTAATTTTTTTAGGGGAGGGGGAGAGAAGGTGCAATAGATAAAAGTGATCAAATTTCCAATGGTATCTCAGTAAGAACCAATTTAATGTACCATTGAGAAGTCGAGCACAAGACACTTTAGTAGATGGCTTAATGCAATTTCCTTCATTACATAAGGGATTTGATTACACCTCTTGTAGGAAAAATAAGTACAAAAATTAATGTAATGGTGTATCATTAATAGACAATAAGGAATTAAGTCATAAAGAATCTAATGCTAATGGTTGTTATTATAATAAAAAGCACAAAGAATTTGACTTTCAACACCTCCCTTCTTCCTTGAAAGGCATTTATAGAGTGAATAAAGGAGGCATAGGGTATTATGCAAAATATAACTTTCCAAGTGCATTTGTGCTTCCAAAGACCAACCATCCTATTTTACACATTTACTAACCCAAAAAATTCTTCAAATAAGCTTTGAAGTTATTTTTAAGTTTACAAAGTTTTATTAATATATTGCTACAAAAATGTAACTTAAAAAAATCATTAATTGGTTCTAAAGATTTTCCTCAATGCCAAATCCAGTCTTTCACAATATGATTTAAAGATTATAATTGTTACTTTCATTGCTTGATTGCATTTTTTCCCTGTTGTTGAAAATGTCGAAGCATTTGTTTTTAAAATGAACATATGAGTTATTTCAAATTTAGTTTTATGTAAACTAATTGTGAACTTCAAATTTTTTTTGCAAGTATTACAGTGATACAATAATATACTAAAATCTCTTTCAAATTTTTTATATATTTTTTCTTTTTGATGTTGACACTATATACTATACATACCATTTCTAATTCTACAACAAAAATTACTTGACATTAATATGCATGTGTCATATATTTTATATTGAAATATGTCTTTTTGATCAAGGTTGAATAATTAGATTTTATAACAAATGATTTTCTTAACAAGGTCAATCAAAAAGAAAATATAATATCATGCCATCTCTAATCAATGTATTTCAACTATGGCAAAGACACAAATCTCTATAATTAAAGAGAAGAGAGATTTGTGACTGAGGAAGATGATCTTATCCTCAACAATAGCTACATCTACCATTCTTTGCCATAGTTGAAATGCATTGATTAGAGATGGCATGATATTATATTTGCCTTTTAATTGACCTTGTTAAAAATATCATTTATTATAAAATCTAATTATTCAACCTTGATCAAAAAGACATATTTCAATATTAAATGTATGACACATGCATATTAATGTCAAGTAATTTTTGTATAAAATTTACATTTGGAATCAAAATATTAATCTATTCACAAAATCTTTTATGGTTTTGTTTACAAAGTTTCTTTGCTAGGATTCATATATAATAATGTCAATAATAATTTTTTATATATTCAAAGAATCATGCAATGAAACAAGCTTCTTAGCATATTATCTCTTTTCAATGTTTTTAAGATAGGAACATGTCTAGAAAAAAGAAGGCCTACTCCAAACATTTGCATCATTTTAAACAACTAAGAATGGGGCCCATTTAAATTATGCATTCTATCTAATACAACATTCTTGAATATGAAGGGAGGGCTCTCTCTTGTACGATTTTACCGCTAAAGGGTTCCTCTTCAACAATTTTGTTGTTGAGGAATTACTCCATTGAGCATGAGCACTATTGAACAATTCAATATTGATCAAGTTGAGTAATTATTCTTCAATAATAACATTGTTATTGAAAAGGCCCCACCTTTTATGTTCAAGAATGTTCTATATTTCTTAAAGTACTGATATTTGGGCCACAATATAATGAATGGTAGTTGCAATCAAAGTTTTTGGTGATAGCTAGTGATGGACTCAGTTTGCTATTACATTAGAAACTTCAAATTTATCTTTGTAGAATCATCAACAAAAAGTGACTATTTTTGGCCTTGATGTTGTGACCATGTTCGAGAAATTTTGTAATCATTTTAGGCAAGTAACATGACCATCATGGATGCACTATTTATTGATTATTTAGAAGTGTAGAGATTTTTTTAGGTGACTTGTTGAAAAATAAAATGTTTTATTTCAACCAAAACAACCATTTTACTCACGATAGGATTATCTAACATATAACAATCCATTATATTAATTTCAACTATGTCATGTTTTCCTCCATCCATTCTTTTTAAATCCTAATGACATCTCTACAACTTCACAGTGAAATTATGTAGGTTGATGAGACCTTTTATGGGCAATTGTATTGCAATATAATTGGTTCTAGTATAGTGTATTTATTTTGCAATAAATTTTAGTTGTGTTTTTATTCCTTCTGGTTTGAAATGATTATTTGGTGTTGCAAATGGTAATAAGAGATGCCTTGAATTTTGCTTTACACAAGGAGCTAACAAATGACCCCCTTATATATATTATGGAAGAAGAAGTATGTGAGATTTTTTTTTGTTAACCTAAAAGGACAAGAACTATGACCAAGGCTCTTTGTCAAAAATGATCTAATTTACGAACCAATAGGGCATTCTTCATTTCTACAGTAATCTTGAAAGTCATTAATCACCCACTTTTTGGCCTCACCATCCTTATAGGATTAAGCTTATTGCGTATGATTTATTCAATGATAAATATAAATAAAAATTGTGTGAAAAAACAAGTGCATGCCCTATAATTATTATGAGAAAAAAAATTGGTTTGTTGTTTCATTGTGGAAATAGCATTCTTTGAACTTCTTTAGGACTAGGTACCTTTGCCTCTTATACACATTGCAATTCCTTTCACTATTGAAAGCTTCTTCATAATGCACAACCTATTCTATAGTCGGGTCCTATAATCTTACTACAAATTGTCTATTGTGCCATTTAAAGAATTTTGCATAATATATAATATAATTGGCACCTTTTTTTTGCATATATAATTTCCATTTGATTTTTACCAATCCCAATCAAGAATACCAAATTTTAGTTTTAAAAAAGAAAAACTCTATTGGTCTATTATTTCATTTAATATTTATAGTTTTATATGATAATTGGTTGAAAAACATTGGTGATGAATTTTATAAATTTGATTGCATAGATATGTAGGAAACATCCATACTTACATCTTTCCTTCAACAAGCATCTCAAAAAAAGTTTCATAATTTCATATGTAGAAATTTTAATGTTGGGGTGACATGTCCAAACTTTGTAAAATACATATCTCTTTATTTTAACTAGACTTTTCTATTTGATCCTCGTACTATAGCTAATTTTGTACATTTGAGCATGATGGTACAATTATTTTAGAAAAATCTAGGTAAAATAAAAAAAGATGTATTTTATAAAGTTTGGACGTTGTCATCCCAACATTGAAATCTCTATAGAGGAAATTATGGATTTTTTTGGAAATGCACGTTGAAGGAAAGATGTGCATATAAATGTTTCTTACATATCTCTACAATCAAATTTGAAAAATCCATTATTAATGTTTTTCAATCAATTATCATGTAAAACCATGAATATCAAATAAAACACTTCACCAAAAATGGAGTTTTGATTTTTTGAAACTAAAATTTGATGCATGTGGGATTGCATGAGAGCTGAATGTTAATTTTGCTAGACAAAATAATTCCTATTATATTCTATATTATGCAAAGTTCTTTGAATGGAACAATAGGCAATTTGTAAGATTATTGGATCCAACTATGCAATACATGAAATTATTCCATGTATTTATAGGCCCTATGGTTTGTACATTATACTTTTTCATAGCCTTCACGGATGTACAAATAGTATACATTTGAGGAGGTGGGCAATTCTGGAGCCTTATGCCAATTCAACTTCAAAATTTCATAATTAATTCCACAAAGCTCCAAAAAATATAAAACGACTTGGGTTAGATGCCAATCCCACTTCTCTATTAAGGAAAATTTACTGAAAAATATTTCAAGAAGTTTCACCTCCCCCAAATTCAATTCTAGCCCTTAGATGGTCAATTTATGGACCTACTACCTTATCCATTGCCTTTCTTTCATACACCCTGCTCATCACATTGAGCCTCCACTTGTTCACTTAGCTATCGATGAAGTATTATTGGTTGTGGACTATTTCATACCATCTACTAGTAGAGCCATTGAGCCTCCACTTGTTCACTTAGCTATCGATGAAGTATTATTGGTTGTGGACTATTTCACACCATCTACTAGTAGAGCCAATGAAGTGATAGTGCATGCTAATGAATGCTATGAACACCAAAACATTTAGTAGTCCCACTGACTACTACCTCTTCTCTGACGGAATGGTGTCGAATATACCTCACCATTTCATCCAACAAATGAAATGGTGTGGTATATTCAACACCATAATCAGCAACTAAAGACAAGTGTATCCACACGAGACTTTTCAATAGTGAGCTTGGTTAGTAAGTTGAACACCGTGGTGCTTCTAATTTTATTAGAGTACATATCTAAGCTTCAAAGTACAACTATAAAACACTGAGCAAAAAAATTCTTTGCAAGTAATGATTTAGCTTCTAAATCACTAAGTTTTGGAAGTTATTCATTTCTTGTGCTTAAATAGTGGAGACAAGCTCTATATATACATATAGGATAGTAGTAGGTAGAACAACCCATATGGGATATCTAAATTAGAATTAATAGGAGCTCAAGTCAAAAGCAAAAATTGTTTCTAAAGTAGAATTTCATATCTCGTTTAGGCATAGTACAATAATTTTTTTCAAAAACCTTTGAACTGAGAAAAGTTGTTAAACTAAGTTAACCCTTAAACGTCGAGGTGGACGTTTCGCGGCCAATGAATGACAAGAGAATCTCATGTGTAGGACAGAAGTGCAACTATTCATCTTCCAAATTTTGTGGGAAAAGAGAAGATCATCTACAGTAGTTTGACTTTTGATGAGTCCTTTTGCATTATTTTAATCCAACAATTCAATCTGTATCAAAACAAATGATTTCCATGGTTATGAGCCCATTGTTTAAGGATTAAGTTTTATGTCCAAAAATTTGTTTGGGATTTTAAGTCTCCAATCAAAAGTTATGGACAAATTTTAGAGAGGGGTTGGAATAGACATTTTTTTTACATTTAAAAAATCCTCTCTAAATTTTGTCCATAACTTTTGATTGGAGGCTTTAGATCTCAACCGGATTTTTGGAGATGAAGCTTAACTTAATTTACCAAATTTTCTTAGTCCAAAGGTTTTTGAAAAAAATTATTCTACTATGCCTAAATGAGGTCTCAGTTTCTACTTTATACACAATTCCTACTTTTGACTTAACTATGAGTGGCTGAGAAACTACAAATTCTAGTTTACTTATTCCACATGGGTTGTTTTACTTCCTACCACCCCATGAGTATATAAATAGCTTATTTTCTAAGATTGAAACACTAAGGAAGATGTTGGTGGCAATTGGATAGATTGCATAACTCAAATGCATTACTTGGAGTTTTGGCACACCATCTTTCACTTATATAATTATTTGTTAATTACAAGTATGGTCCTAGATTTAGCCAAAAAAAAATGAAGTACACCATAAGTGTGTTGCTACTATCCTGGCACTGTAGCTCATATTAAAGATTTCAGGATGAATTTTGTGGATGAGGAATTCGGAGAAGAAAAAGGCAGCCTCTCTGAATGTTATGACTGTGTCTAAGAAAAAGAAAAATGTTATGAACACTGTTTTTATTTATTTATTATTTCTTGTTTGTAAATTTTGAAGAACTGGGATGGGATGGGATGCATGACAACCTTTTTCCTTGAGAATAATGAGTGTGTTCTCCAGAATCTCAGTGTAACAATTCCTTTACAGTTAAGGTAGGCACCCCCAAAATGGCACGTGACCTTAAAGCGCCATCTACAGGTTGTGTACATTTCCAAAATCAGTTATGTACCTATTTGGATGGAGCGCTTTCAGAAACAAACTTTGACCCTTAATAACTTTTGCATACGATGTCCAAATGCCACATTCTCTGATGCATTGGAACCTCCTTTCACTTGCCAACAAGAATATATGAAAATTTGACCAGTCTAATAGTAGTAATTAGGCTCAGTAGCAAAAAGTGGCGGTTTTGGGTGTATCTATCTTATGTTCTGTAAAAGATCTACATTGTGACAAAAGTTGGGGGTAGGCAGTGACTGCCTCTTTTGGATGCATTGTGCATTGTGACAAAAGTCACAATGCACCCAAAATTCAGTTTTTTTATTAATTCTCTGGTAACCCCCCAGAGCTTTTAGAGATTAATTTTAAAATTTTAAAATTTTCATACCCTCCCCCTTCCCCATGCCCTCTTGTAATTCTTAGAAAGGAATGCAATTGACAAACAATATGGGATAAACAACATCCCATATCTTGTACCCGTACCCATATTTGTATTCATATTCAATATTGTACCGTATTCATATTCACATTCAGTATTTATTGTGTGTTTGTATACAATATTGTATCCGTATTCAATATTCATTTTGGTATCCATATCTGTATTGATATTTGGACAGCTCAAGTGAAATCTCACAAAATCAACAGCTTGTGATTTTCTGAGAAATCAATGGCGATTTCGAAGGTAAACTTTTTTTTATAACAAACAATCAACGGCCTTAAAATTATTTGAGAAAGGGAGGGGGCAACTAATACAAACCAGGGACGACAGCCTCTTTTCACTAGATTGTGGATTGTGTAAGTTTGTCCATGTTCTATAGAATCTGTACAGTTTTGTCAATGATTGGGAACTGCAAAGGCTATACAAAACTCTATTCCGAGAGCAGCTGTAGGGCAAATTTTCTTAAAATTTAAAACGTGCCCAATAATCAAATTCTTAAATTTCAACATGTTTCAGAATGTAGAAACTATAAAGTTTTGACAAATTTGATAAAATGATTGATCACTTCTGTAGTAGAAAGGAGGTGCTGGAGCACAAAGTTGTAGTGTGAGAACTTGGTTTTGAAGGCTCACATGAGCACAAAGCTAATGCCCATAAGGTAGGGGGCTGTAAAAGCAACCTGTCTCTAAAAGCGATCTGGTAGATTTTGCCTTTAACATGTATCAGAAGTGTACATTTCAGGAGGGGGTCGCTTTAAGAAACCACTGTTTTTCAACTTCAAAAATTCATAACTAATTCCACGAAGGTCCAAAAAATATGAAACCACTTGGGTTAGATGCCAATTCCATTTTACTTACCATGAAAATTTACTGAAAACTGTTTTAAGGAGTTTAGCTTCCCCAAAATGCAAATCAGCTGGTAAAGGGTCGCTTTTACAGCCCCCTATCTTACTGGTCTGAACCCCTAAATGATTTGGAGTATGTTCTCATCCAAAATGTTCCAAAATTGCCGTCTCTAGGACAAGTACCAAATTTTGGAAAAAAGAAAGATTTTTAGATACATGTAACCATAGGGTCTTGCAGTAAGCTATATTGAGAAGATGTGGAAAAAATTTCAGAAATTTTCGCCATATAGATTGCAAGATATTTGGATTCCTTCTTCAAGGCAAGTTAGCTACATGCTTGAAAATTTTCAAATCATTTGGAATTGTACAACATATACGAAAAAAAAATAAGTAGAAAGAAGTAGAAAATTATTCAAAATACTAAATTGTTAACAATTTTTTTATGGGATTGAAAAATGACAATACCAACGGTTGTAATGTTGTGATAACCAATCTACACCTAATATTTTCAATTTTTTTTTCAAAAATATTGAAAATTGAGTTAAATAAAGGATTTCAAAGTTTGTCTTAGAGTAGAGATTCCATAACTACACACAAACTACCCCAAATTAAAATTCCTCATAACTTTCATCTCATTAATCAAAATGGAATAATTCAAAGTTATCCAAGTATAAAAAAAATCTAGAGAACCGATTTTAAATTTTTATTTCTTTAAACAGTGATTTGTAAAGATGTTTTTTTGTTGCATGGGTTCCCGCCAAGCAATGAAAACTACATATTATATAATAGCTTTTTAACCATGTGGTTAAAAGTTATGAAAATTGTTGGACCTAAAAACTACTCTTTGGGCAAATGTTGTGTGAAAATTTCAAACAAAAAAACAAAAAAACTCCATTTATAGTGAGCTGCCTAAAATGACTATGTTGCCAAAAAAAAATGCAATTTGAGCATTTAGGGGTTAAGCATCAAGACCTCCTAAATTGGTGATAAAAGACTTTCTTTTTACTAGTGGGAGTAAATTATGTTGCTAGCCCAATCCAATCTTGCAACCTCCCAATTAATACTGATAATTGATATAATGCATTAGCAATTACTACTACTTATACACATATATATATAGTAAAGACATTGTTCAATTATTTATCTAATTTATAGTATTTCAAATTAATATTAGTTAATATTGTATTGGCCTTTGAATCAACTAAGGTGTAATATGCAATATAACATATCCTAGATTTGGTTTTAAACCACTTTGTTCTTCTTCTAATTAGTTATAATTTTATAAAATATGCAAATTGATGCAAATCTAATAGTTATTCATTATTCTTTAAATACTATAAATGACTTGCATAGATCAAAATTGGTTAAAAAAGATACAACATAAACTTTAGAATTTTTTTTTTTTTTTCATAAACTAAAAAGGCTTGGCATAATAAAATAAAAATGAGGTTGCATTACAAAAATAGGTGTTTACAAACTTCATAACACTTTTGATTAGTTTGTTGACACATGCATTTGACACCTACAGGTTGGGCAATACCAAGGTGCATGCAAGATATGCTTTCATTTAATCCCTAAAGAACCAAACACCGTTTTTTGACAACATAGCGTTTTGGGGCAGCTCACCACGAATGGAATTTTTAATTTTTTTCTTTGAAATTTTCACACAAGATGTGCCTGAGGAGTAGCTTTAGGGCCCAACGATTTTCATAACTTTTGACCACATGGTTAAAAAATTATGGTATGATATGTAGTTTTCATTGTTTGGCGGGCAGCCCGGGCAACAAAAAAAACTTCTTTAAAAATCATTTTCTAGAGAAATAAAAATTTGAAATTGGTTCTCTAGATTTATGTGCACAAGGAAAGCTTTGAATCATTCCACTTTGATTTATGAGATGAAAGTTATGAGGAATTTTAGTTGTGGGTAGTTTGCGGGTAGTTATGGAATCTCTACTCTAAAATAAACTTTGAAGTCCTTTATTTAACTTAATTTTCAATATTTTTGGAAAAAAATATAAACACAAGGTGTAGATTGTTTATTACAGCATTACAATCGTTTGGATTGGCATTTTTCAATTCCATAATTAAATCCTTAACAATTTAGTGTTTTGAATCATTTTCTACTTCTTTCTACTTACTATTTTTTTCCTATATGTTGTACAATTCCAAATGATCTGAAATTTTTCAAGCATGTAGCTAACTTGCTTTGAAGAATAAATCCAAAGAGTTACCACCATTTTGAACATTTTTTCATACAAATGTGACCATGTGAAGTGCAGCTGCCCGGTTTTTCGCAGGGACAAAAAAAGGGGTTTTGTCACTTCAAATGCTATTATCTTGCAATCTACACGGTGGAAATTTCTGAAATTTTTTCCACATCTTCTCAAACTAGTTTACTACAAGATCCTACGGTTACATGTGTCCAAAAATGTTTTTTTTCCAAAATTTGGTACTTGTACTAGAAATGGCAGTTTGGGAGCGTTTTTTGTGAAAACATAGTCAAAAACCTTTAGGGGTTAACACTCTACTTTCTTTTCAATTTTGTGCATCATGGTCTTAACAATTCATCTCTTTAGATTTATTCCCACCTTCATATCCCCCACCCATTACAACTTATTATGAAAGGAAGTTTCAATTTTCAATTAATAATGAAAATCCAAGTGTCTTGAATTCTCCAACATTATTTATATATACACACATAAATTAAATCATTATTTCAAAATAGGTGCTTCAACATCAAATCATATTCTAGTGTAGAAGCTACATATTCTGTCAAACTCAAAAGTTGGAATTCTCATAAGTACCGGAAAATATAAACTTAAAATCTGTAAACAATAGATTACCAAAGGCCTTCTTCAAAACTATGGACTTGAATGAGTTAGAGATACTCCAATTACAAAGGTAAAAACATTTGAGTATGTATATAAAATATACAAAGGTTACATATTTTATAGATTTGTATATATTTATATGCAATCTTTATATGATTTTTTTAAACAATAAGCAAATAGATTCTATTACTTAGATATAAACATTAAGAATGGGAATAATTTCATAAATCACCTTCTTAAACTCTAAATATAAGTTTGTCAATTCTCTTGCCATATTAATTTGGATATTACATGGTTGTTGAAATATGCATTCACATGAATAGGAGTAGGATCAACTTTCTATGGACTGAAACCAATTATTGAATTCATGAGCATCAAATTTGCTATGCAAGTGCATTTCCTTGAGTAGAAAATGGAAATTTTGAATTATTCAACTCTTGCAATAACATATAATATATTATTATAAATAATATAATGCCCTATTTGTAATATTAAAGTCTTATATTATATATAAGCATTGAAGAGTCAAGTTTTAAATTTATAGAAGATCCAATGCACCCTAAGTCTAAAGTTTTGGTAATATAACTAGTGTAGCCAGATGCTTCAACATTTCTAAAATTTTCTCAAGATATTAGCTAGGCTCAAGACATAGTTCCTGTCTTTTGTCCAAATTGCAAATTATTGGTCACTTATAATTGGATAACCTGATAATTAGGCAATTGAACATTTGCCAAGTATTTATAAATTATTTTTTCATTTATAGTCTCAACATCAAGCTTGGTTTTAAACTTTTGTCACTACAATATATTTTTTATATAATACCATATTTGAGATTTTTCAAACCAAATTTTTTGGGGGTAGCTTTCAAAGTGAAAATCTCAAACTAGGAATATTCAATTTTGAAAAAAAATAATTCACAAAGTCCACATGGATCACCAATGGTGCTAGTATGTGAGCATGAAAATGTGAACATGTGAGCTTTGAGCATATATAAATGAGTAGATATACTACAACTATTGAAGGTGCTTATAATATAAACACTTATAATATAGGTATTATAACATAATTAATTACACTACAGCCATAAACTTCAAATTTCTATAATATTGATTCCTATAAACATAGAAAGATTCTATAATATAGACACCTATAATATAAGTGTATAGTCTTGTAGGATCATGCGCTCATGCTCTTTGGTTAATATAATGGCAACCCTCTATAAATCTAATTATTTTTTATAACCAAATGACTAATTTGTTACTACTTTTTAAAAATAAAAATAAATACTCAAGGAAGTATTGATTCTAATGTCACTGAATATAAATTAATCGATCAAAATTCAATAAAATAATTGATAAATATTATCTTTTTATTTAACCAAATAAATGAAATGAAATAAATTCGTCGCACCTAAAAGAAATGTATGATTATTAATATTTTTACCAAATCACATCAACAAGTTTGGAGAATTGCGGAAATTATTTTACAATTTGATGTTACCAAGTAACCAATAAAAAACATCATTATCATTAAATAAATATTTTTCAAAATAAATCCTTGATTGAAATTTTTATCCTTTGCCAAGAATTCAAAATTTATATACTCCAATAACATTTAAGTTTAAGATTTTTGTAGTGTTTGCAGCATGGGAAGCATTATGTCCTAGATTAAAAGTTTTGATTATGTATGATTCATAAGAAGCATGAGACTTTCTCAAAGTTGCTATCTATGATTATTTGTCATTATCTTTGAAAATGAATTATTGTAATAATCCAAAATCTTCCTTAATCACTTGAATGTAATGTAATAATCTTGAAATAACTATGGAGACAAAATCAATATGATGTCAGTCTTCTATTTTACAAATCTTTATTGGAATACAACCACCAATTCTTTAAAGAAATATGGTCTTCTTGTGAAGTTTATATGAGTATATTTTTTCCAATAGTTTTATTTGTCTAGTAATAGTCATTGTTTCTTTTTTCAAAGGAATACTCTTTTTTAGTTACAAAATGAATGTACTATGTTCAATGATCTTGTCTTAACCCCTAAGCGCTCAAACAACCATTTTTTGGTTGCTAATTGACTTTAGGCAAAAAATTTGGGCAAACAAAATTCAATGAAAAATACAATTAGTTGTATATTTAAAAACATTTGAATGGATGAAAAAATAGAATTCTATATATTGGGGACATTTTTGAATTTTTTTTTTGTTTGAAATTAAACATTTGGGCTTCTATGGATTAAAATAAATTAATCACTTATAATTGAAATTTTATTTCACTCCTTCAAATTATAGAGTTAAATGTATAATTTTTAAATACAAAGAACTAGAATCGGTTTATGAATTGCAAGTATTAAATGATCCAATTAGATTGAATTAGTGGCCACAATCAACATCTTGGATGATGGTGATGGATCACTTAGTGATTACAATAGGAAATTTCACCTTTTTAGTGTAAATTCATCATATGAAGTGAATTTTTTAGACCTACATATTGTAGCCATGTTAAGAAATATTGTGATTGCTTTAGGTGAGTAAGATGACCACTATGGATACACTTTTTGTTGGTTTGGGGGTTGCCTCTAAATACTCTTTGGAGCTAATTGGGCATCATACTTTGAAGACTCATAACAAATTCATATTTTGTCAAATAAATAAATAAATTTCAATTGCTCTTCATTTCTCACATTTGCTTTTATATGGGACTTTTTAATATAAAATTCAGCAAATAATGGTCAATAGGGCAAATCAATCGTTCTGCCCCACAATAGGGTAGTTTGCCTTATACTTTCTCCGTCCCACAATGATCTTCCTGTAGGCCTTATTTTTTTGTTCCAAAATGATCTTCCTATTGCATTTTGTGATGTTATGAATAGGTCAAACTTGGTTTTTGATTGTTATTGGAGATCAATAAAATAACTCAAGTAGTAGTTTTCCCTGCATCTATGCAATCATTAATCAAAAGACAAATGAAATGACTAAAAGAGTCAATCAACACTCTTCATTTTTCTTTTTTTTGCATACCTTTGAATAATTCCTAATTGAAGGAGAAGAAGCTTTGGGAGGTGACGCAAAGGGCCGCACATGGTCTTGGTCATTTACTAAATGCCTACAAAATGACAACCTCACATTCAATGATTAGTTGACCAATAGTGCTCTTTGAAAATGACCAAAAAATCCAAATTTTTAATATTCCAATCTACACTTTGACAAAAGCTTAAAACCTAATGTTTCTAGAATGCTACAAGTGCGTTGAACTCTACTCATAGCAAGAAATTGATTTTTAAAATGACATTTCTAGCCTTTATTTGGAACATTTTGTCCAACATGAAGATCATTTTGGGATGGAGGTAACATGTCTAGAAATCGCCCACCTAAGAGCTGAAATTTGAATTTTGGAAAGGCAAAACTTGAAATATTTTTCAGTAAATTTTCCTTGAAAGAGAAGTGGATTTGGCATCTAACCTAAGTTGTTTCATATTTTTTGGAGCTTTCTGAAATTAGTTATGAAAATTTGAAGTTGAATTGGCATAGGGCTCTAAAATTGTCCACCCCTGAAATGTTCGTTGTTTGTACATCAGTGAAGGCTATGAAAAAACAGCATGTACAAATCATGTACATTTTACAAGTGGGTGGTTTTTGACATTGTTTGGCCTTGGGCGGTGAGGGGTTAATGCCCGAACTATTCTTGAGCCTTCTACCTTAGTACTCCCTTTGTCCCACTAAAAAGCTCTATGTATTTTTTAGTAGTTTTGAGTACACATATTGGAGGCTTTCTTGGGTCCAATTTTTATTTTGGTTGCATTGAACAGATACAATGTTCTTCATGGATTGTGGTGATATAAGATTTAGACCATTCTGAATTATACATTTTACAACATGGTCAATGAAATTAGTATAAGAAAAACATGAGATAAAATAAGGAGCTTTTTAGTGGGACAGAAGAAGTAAGAGTTTTGATCATCAAGCTTGGATACTTTAACTTGATATCCAAAGACATGATCCTTTCTTCTAATTAATGATTGATACTCCCTCTGTCTCAAAATAAATCTGTGGTACTTGCACAGTTCCCCATAAAAAAATCACGAATTTATTGGGGTTTAGATATCTTGGCATTTGTTGTATACTTATCAATATTTTTGTTTTTTGTTTTTTAAAATTGAAACACGTGGACAAATTCCATTAAAAGGGAAGAAGTACAAGGAACCAGAGGACACCAATCAATATGTTTGACTCTCCAAGCTGTTGATTTTCAACATATGGTTACACCTTGTTATCAATGGTCCTTACAAGTCACAAACTTGCAGTAATTCTCTTGTGACCTAAGGACAGTTATAGTTTAGGTGTTAAGGTATGTTTTGTTTAAAACTTACCGTAGTAAGAGCATCGCCACGGCTGCTCGCCAAGGGGCCTAACATGGGCGATGGGCGCATCCTGGCTTCTTTTACTTCCCCACGGCTGACGCGCCAAATGGGAAAAACTGCCTGACCGCGCCAGAATTTTAAGGATACACGGGGAAATAGTGAACCTTGAGCGCGGCTTGCCAAAGGCTCTGACTACCTTTTTAAACCCAATTTTGAGGCACTGACAGTCCTTCTCACCCATCTTTGAGGCACATACCCCATTCGACCTTCAAATTTTTCTCACAAGTAATTTTAACCTCAACAAGGTTTCCTTTACTTGTGTGAAAAAATTGAAAAAAAGGCATTTTCCAACTAGAATAAAGTTTCCTTTATTTGGTATCTAGATAATTGGGAGAAATGTTTATTGACCTTTGTTGAGTTGTAAGAGGGAAGAGAAGCCTAAACCCTAAAGGACCAAACACCGTTTTTTTGACAACATAGCGATTTTGGACAACTCACTAAGACTGAAATTTTTAATTTTCTTCTTTGGAATTTTCATACAAGATGTGCCCAAGGAGTAGCTTTAAGGCCCAACAATTTTCATAATTTTTGATTGTGTCATTAAAAAGTTATTGCATGATATGTCATTTTCATTGTTCGGTGGGTAGCCCAGGCAGCTGAAAAAACTTCTTTAAAAATCAATTTTTCTAAAAAATAAAATTTGAAATTGGTTCTTTAGATTTATATATACGTGGGAAGCTTTGAATCATTCCATTTTGATTAATGAGATGAAAGTTATGAGGAGTTTTAGTTTGAAGGTAGTTATGGAATCTCTACTCTAAAATAAACTTTGAAGTTCTTTATTTAACTCAATTTTCAATATTTTTGAAGAAAAATAAGAACATTGGATGTAGATTGTTTATTACAACATTTCAACCGTTGGAATTAGCATTTTTCAATTCCATATTTATATTCTTAACAATTTACTGTTTTGAACATTCTCTACCTCTTTCTACTTACTATTTGTTTCCATATGTTTTACAATTCCAGATGATCTGAAAATATTCAAGCATGTAGCCAACTTGCCTTGAAGAATGAATCCAAAGAGTAACCACCAGTTTGGACATTTTTTCATACAAATGTGGCCTTGTAAAGTGCAGCTGCCCGGTTTTTCGCGGGGACAGAAAAAGGATTTTTGTCAACTCAAACGCTCTTATCTTGCAATCCACATGGTGGAAATTTCTGAAATTTTTTCCACAACTTCTCAAAATAGTTTAATACAAGATCCTACGGTTACATTTTTTCAATTTTGTTTTTTTTCTAAAATTTGGTACTTGTAATAGAAATAGCAGTTTGGGAGCGATTTTGGTGAAAATATAGACATTGACCTTTAGGGGTTAATATATACACGTGGGGTGGTAGGAGGTAGAGCAACCCATGTGAGATAAGTAATTAGAAGGAGCTCCACCACTCATAGTCATAGTTTTTTTCAAAGTAGGAATTGTGTTAGAATTAAAATTTTAGACCTCATTTAGGCATAGTAGAATAGCTTTTTTCAAAAACTTTGGACTAAGAAAAGATGTGGAATCAAGATAAATTTCATCTCCAAAAATCCGTTTGAGATTTCAAGTCTCTAGTCAAAAGTTATTGACAAATTTTCTACTATACATTTCTACAAATGTAAAAAAATTTCCCTTCTAATTCTCTTTTGAAATTTGTCCATAACTTTTGATTGGAGTCTTGAAATCACAAACTAATTTCTGGAGGTGAAATTTGTCTTGATTTCACATCTTTTATGAGTTCGAAGTTTTTTGGAAAAAATTAATCTACTATGCCTAAATGAGGTCTGAAATTTTAATTCTAACACAATTCCTACTTTGGAAAAAACTATGAGTGGTGGAGCTCTTACTACATCTAATTTACTTATCCCACATTGTTTGTTCTACCTCTTACCACCCCATGTGTATATAGTAAGCTACTCTTCTACCTTAGAAACTCAAAATAAATTGGAAGTAAGGACCGCCTTCAAATCTTTTGCACCTGCTCTTTTGGGCACCATGAAGCCGCCGCGAGACGCTGCGTCTGTGACGCTTTTACGGTCGGCAGAATGTATTCCATGGCGCCTCAGTAATCAACAGCACTCAATCTGTTATCGTAATGCAAGTACTAGGCTTCCGTTATCACTCACTAATCTCACTTAGCGTGTGTTTTGGAGTACGGAAACAGGTGGAGTCAAGAAAGTATTAGGTTAGGGTTAGGGTTTGAGTGGCGGCGGGTGAATCTTACGGAGGAAATGGCGTCGTACGCTGACCGGCTTCGTATGGCACATGCGCCAACTGAACCTGCGCGGTCAGAGAATGCACGTGGGAGGGTTGCGGCAACAAGAGCCGAAGGACGTGTAGAGCCAGAGCTCGTGGCGGCCGTCACCAATCTTGGAAGGGAGGACCGGTTTCACCCCACCATCGCAGCACCAGGAGAAGTACTGCCGACTGGCTTCACTCGAAGCAGTACCGGATTCCTCCTCAACAACACAATTCCAGAGGTAAAAGTAAACCAAGCTATTGTGCGCAGAGACACAGAGTATTTTCAAAAGCATGCAATTGTGGCTTATTTCGTAGGGGGAAAACAAACGAACGAAGCTCTTGGCTTGTGGATCCGCAGCCTACAGGTAGTGCTGGGCGAATGGGTGGGACTTGGCAAAGATCTAGGCCGAGATTTCTTCCAAGTGCTCACAAAAAAACAAGCTGTAACACAGAAAGTTCTCATGCTTACACCCCATCGCTCGCGTTGGGGTACGTGCATATTACAGTCTTGGATGCCAGCATTCAACGCTAACAAACCTAACGGTTTGAGTATTCCCACTTGGGTGACGCTGAAAGATGTCCCGGGAGAACTGCACGGTGTAGCATCCGAAATCGCAAGCAACTTGGGAGAACTATTGGGCATTGACAATAGAAACCACCTGATGTCTGATCAACGGTTTTGTGTGGGGATGAAATCGGGAGAAGGATGGTTGACGCAAGTGAAGATACCTAATGAATTTACCGGAGATGTAGCGGTAGTCACAGTTGATTATTGCCATTTGCCAATCCGGTGCCGATTCTGTTTGTCTACGAATCACTTGGTCAAGGATTGTGCAGGGCTCTCAGGTCGATCTGAAGAGGCGACCAGCAAACTCCCTGGACCCCCCTCCACTGGGACTCACACACGGCCAGCCGATCGAACACCGGCACCAGTACAGCAACCGACCAGGCCCCGGGAGCCAATGTAGGCTCAGACAACGCTGCAGGCAAGTCGACAGCCGGCAGCAGGGCCCGCACCAGCAGGACTGCCGGCAGAAATCCGAACAGCGGGTAGCACGCCCCCATCACAGCGAACTCTGACGTCACCGAGGACCCACGCACAAGGGGGGCCGACTGGAGTATCGGCGCCATCGACGATCCAACCGTAGAGAACCCCATCGTCGGAGCAGGTCCCAGTGCAGCGTCCACCGATGCTCCAGCTAGGTTTGAAATCACGGCGATTCAGATTCCAAGCGGAAGCCACGGCAGGCGGGCATGCAAATTTATCCACTACCACACCAGACGGCCAACAGGAGGGGGATCAGGTCTCAGACAGCATGGGCGAAAATACAGATTCGATGTATAGCGATCATCAGAACTCGGATTCAAGAACTACACCACTGTATGAATGGAACGGGTGGGAGAAAGTCCCCCATGGACCCAAGATTGGAGGGCCAAATCGCCATCCAGCACAACTCGCACGCCAACAACAAAGGGAGGAAGCGGCCATCCAAACAGCCAGGCTACGGGCGGAAGAATTATCTGAAGTATCAACAGGACCCCATTTAGGTGCCTCTGGCTCACGACGGAAGTACCCAGCTGAGAGAGTACGATCATCAGAAAGGGAGCGCCCAATTCGCAGTAAGGGCAAGTCCACCCGTGCATTCACTAGACATATGTTGCCATCTACAGGCCGCAATGCTGACCCGATGGAGAGACCAGCAGGGTGGGAAGTTGCCGGCGCATTAGGCAACAGCGGTATCGATGGCGGGGAACGATCGGCGGACATACTGATCGGTCAACCCGGGACCACCTCTAGATCCGACAATTTGGAGTTGCCAGTCTGTGCAGACCCTACTGTCACAATACTGAACACCCGGCCATCAAATGAGCAAGGTCCCAGTGATGATCAGCTTATGCCACAGGCGGATGTTCCTATTACAAAACGCCCCAGCCTCGACCTGAATGATGCCGCACCTTCGGCCTCAGGCTCAGTCCAAATAGCTAGCCTTATAGTGGGTTGCAATGCAGTTATCAGAACAGCACTCGATCAGGATATGGAATTATACACTGGGATCAATGCAAACACCACTATTTTACAAGAGGGGAGAGATATAATTGAAGCAGGATCGAGCCAGGTACTCGCCAATAACAATGAAACAGGATGTGAGTTGCAAGACCAAGACCAGGAGCTATTGATCCCACGACCATCCTCAACACTAGCCACAGTGATGACCACGCTACCGGACCATCTTCGCAATGAATTTGTGGAATGGTATAGGACACGATGTGGTTTACTGGACAATGGAGGTTTCTCCACCCCCCAACCCAAGAGACTGACAGGCCAACAACTACAGCGAAGGGCAGATATTTCTGGCTCTGCTAGGAAGTATCGGGCGTCGATTCTTACCAATAGGCGAAACACACCACGAAGAGTCCATAGCAACGTTTCGACATCTTCTAGGGATACGGGAGATCTAGAGGGAAGAGGAAGTCCTTTGCTTTTTCAGCCAACCACCCACTCTTTACCATGAAGATTACAATCATTACTCAAAACCTTCAGGGCGCAAACAGCCCTTCGAAGGTTGACTTAGTGAAGAACTATTATTGTGTTTTGAAGGCTAGCCTAGATATTCTTTGCTTTCAGGAACACTGTCTTCGTGGAGAGAAACTGGTGGAATTTGGCAAGACAATTTGGCCCAGGGCCAATTTTCTATGCAAAGAGGCTATGGTTGGTTACGGGCATAATACTAATGATATAGGGGCCGGGAAAGGAGGAGTGTGCATGTGGATATCTCCCAACATTCAACACATGGTGGTATCATCTGGATACTCACGGTGTGGAAGGGCACAATGGGTTAGGTTGGGAGGCACACCAGGAGGAGACGTTTCGGTTCTTAATGTATACGCCTCAATTGCTTCCCGGGAACGTTTGGAGCTATGGGCTGAGTTACTTACAAGCCTAGCAAAGGATTGTAAATGGTTTCTTTGTGGTGATTGGAACTTTGTAGAGAGAAGGGCTGACAAATCAAACCGATGTGGGAAACTAGTGTCCCCAATGGAACGTCAAGCCTTTGAATTGCTCACTAGTTCCCTTCACATTGAGGATTTGTTCCCTTCTTCCAACCCTATTAAGTATACATGGGACAATCGAAGACAGGACGGGGTGAGAATCCTAGCCCGGCTAGACCAATTCTATTCACCTCAGGCAAGAGGGGGGCTCACCAACAGAGGAGGTGAATACTTTATTAAAGGAGATTGTAACTTCTCAGACCCCCTTCCAGTATGGGGGAAATTTCCCCTACAGGCAACCCCCCCAAGGAAATCTCACTACAAGATGAATGCTAGGTATCTGGATGACATAGGCGTTAGATTGAAAATTACTACTCTATGGGGCTCTCATCCAACATTGGTTTTTTTTGGCAAACTCCGCAAAGTAGTTAAGTTTTATAAGGAGTTTTGTTTGAAAGCAGCCAAGACACAGAGGGAAGATGAAGCCCATCTAAGAGCCCAACTTATGGAGGCCGTCGGAGCACTACATGGCGACCCCGACAACCCATTATGCCAAAGCCATCTTAGTGACCTCGGGGAACAATTAGAGAAGGTGGAAAAACATCATATTGAAGGCTTCAAGGTGCGCAACCGGCTCAAGTGGAAACAAGTTGGTGACATGTGCTCCAAGGAATTCTTTCAAGTTCATAAAGACCGAGGTAGCGGGACTCGGATTACAGAGTTGGAAGACTCAGATGGAGTGACCTACACAGACCAAAATGACCTAGAAAGGATATGTGTAGAATTTTATTCTAAACTCTATACACCCCACACACAAACAATTGAGAGAAGTGAGGCAGTGGACTATTGCTTGAGTGGAATCCATGACAGACTTACTGATACGATGAAGGGTTCTCTTTCAGCACCCATCTCTCTAGTAGAGCTAGAAGAAGCGCTCAAAGGCATGGATGCAGACAAAGCCCCAGGACCGGATGGAGTAATTACAGGCTTCTTTAAGAAATTTTGGAGCATCATCAAAGACGACTATCTACATATGATTACTACGGCAATAGATTCTGAGTGCATGCCAGCTGGCATCACTAATGGTATTATTGCTTTAATCCCCAAGAGTGGCGAGATACGTAAACTATCCAATTGGAGACCTATCACCTTGCTAAATGTGGCATACAAAATATATGCCAAAGCACTACAGCTACGTCTTCAACCAGTATTGATGGAGATCATTTCTTTTGACCAGTCAACTTTTCTCCCAATGCGTTTTATATTGGATAACATCCTTCTTACACATGAAACTCTAGATTGGGCAAGCCATTCCAATCAACCCTTGCTATTCCTTAAATTAGATTTTAGCAAGGCCTATGACATGGTGGACCTAGGCTTTCTCTTCAGAGCCATGAGGGCCATGGGTTTTCCGGAGAAATTTGTCTCGATGACAAAACTTCTATTCCAGAATGCCCAAGCCACAGTGAAAGTGAACGGAGGACAATCCCCTTCATTTCCAATTCAAAGAGGGGTAAGTCAAGGGTGCCCCCTAGCTCCCTACCTATTCCTCATTGTTACAGAAGTCCTAAACTCCTTGGTAAAAGATGGAGTTGTAGCAGGGAGAATTAAAGGTATTAAACTACCTATGGAGGACCGTCAACAAGTTATGGCTCAATTTGCAGATGATACATCCATGACACTCCTAGGAGAGGAGGAGTCGGTTTTAAATATGATCTCCACCTTAGACACATTTTGTGCTGATTCAGGCCTTATACTCAACTGGGACAAATCATGCGGGTATTGGCGAGCTCCAGGTCACCAAGGCCGACCAGAGTGGTCTAACCAGCTTCGTATAAGGTGGGCGGGGGATGGAGAAGTCAGCAAACTCCTGGGGTCCATATTCGGACTGTCACTTAATGTTGAGGACGTGGATACCTTCCTTCTTGAGAGACTAAACAAAACACTTAAGTTTTGGTGTACCGCCAAAATCAACACCACAGGACGTACTGTTATAGTCAATCATGTACTATTATCATCCCTATACTTTTTTATCTCCATGTGGGCTAGCACGAGTAAAGGAGTAGCTCAATGTAAAAGTGCAGTGATGAATTTCATGTGGTCATGATCACTACATAAGTCTAGAGCCAAAGTTGCTTGGACTCAATGCTGTCAAAGTAAATCTAATGGCGGTATAGGACTCATTAATCCCTTAGACGCCATGATCTCCCTCATGGCAAAATGGATAATGAAGGCTTGCGAGCCTGGGTCATCGAACCTTCATGTCCTGCTTAGATATAGACTAATGAGGTTCCAACCTTATAGTGGGGGCCGTTGGACACCAAGTTTGGAATACTTCACCACTGCACGATTCCAAGTGAAGCACGGGTCCAAATCATGGAACCGAGCGTGTGAAGCATGGAGGAAACTAGCTACGAACATACAACACGCTCCTCCAGCCTTATCAGAGGAAGTGCAGAGCGAGTCACTTTGGTGGTTGACCTTCTCAGGACAAATTGGCCCTGGATTTAGCCGTAGTAGGGCGGCTAAACTACACACGGCAGGCCTTCGTACTGTTGGCGACACTCGTAATGGGGGCCGATTCTTATCCTCAGCTGAAGCCATCACACACTTCGGTGTATTACCTTCTGAAATTGGAGCATGGGAAGGCCTAACACGATCCCTATCCCGCATCTGGGGTCCTCTCCTGACCCCAATCTACTCACCAGCAGTAGCTGGTGAATGGCTGGGCTGTTACAATAATGCTCTTCTCCCTAGTCCCACCTTTATTTTCCAAGTTAGTGGTGGGTCATCCATCTCCGTTGGCGATGGGCACAGAGAGTGGACATTACCTATCTCCATTAAGACCTTTGAGTCCCAAAAGATCTCCGGGATCCTCACAGAGTGGCGCCCTCAGGTCTCTGCAATCTTGCCTGACAACAAATCATTTCAATGTAGTGGTGTTTTTCACAGAGTTCGTGTTTGTCAAGTGATTCGCGGGCCAAAGAAACTTGCATCCTTTTTATTCTATGGCCGCGTGGATAAACTATCTTGGGACCCGCAACGAGTTTTCTGGCAGTGTAAACAGGGCCCCGTTCCATTTCTTGAGTATACCGCAAAACTTGGAAGGGCGCTGCTCAGAGACAAGCTGGTGATCCCTAGCGTGACTGAACGCAAGTGGCCGGGTATCCTGGCTAATTCTTATCGACTTCGTTGGAAGTCAGTCTGGATTAAACCTAGGACACCTAAAGAAGCAGGACTCCTTTGGTTGATTTGGCATCGTGTTGTAGCGGTTAATGCTTGGAGGGGACGCATTCACCACACGATCGACATGAGCTGTCCAGTTTGTCCACGACATTCCCACGAATCAGTCCTCCACCGCTTCTGGGAATGCCCTTCAGCCCAGAGGGCTTGGCAGTGGGGTATTCATATTATGAATGCCCTCATTACATCGCGAGAGGCCCACGGCCCGTGGCGGCCGCTTACTTGGAAACAAGGCTGATCGGATCCCTCGAAAATTTGACGAAGTTAGCAGTATCTGGACGGCTCTGCGCTCCATCATTTTATGGACTCTTTGGATCGAACGCAATGACGCTGTGTTCAACGATGTGAAATGGCACCCTACCAAGACTATGCAACGCATTTGGCTTGGAGTTGTTGACTATGGGAGGGAAGAATGGGTTTCGGTGTGTAAGCATCGGTTGAATTCCCATGGTGCTTGGACGGCTGCGAGGGATCGGTTCACTAAGCGTTGGTGCCGCAACGATATGTTTGCGGATATGTTTGAAGGTTCTCCTAAATGGGTCCTTGCCGGCCCTAGGGCCGGATTCGTGTTTCAACCACCTTAGATGTTGTTCGCCGAGCGGGGGCCGGTTCCCGCCCCCCCGGGGGGGTTCCGCTTTGGCATTGGCGTTTTGCTCTTTCTTCTTTTTTCTTTTTTCTTTTTTTTCTTTTTTGCTTCTCACCTCCCAGGCCGCTTGCGGCTGGGCTCCTGTATTTTTCTTCTTGCAGTAAAGGATTCCTTTATTTGTGTCAAAAAAAAATAAAAATAAATTGGAAGTGCTTTGGAAACAATGTAAGAGAGTGCTTACTAATGCATTGGAAGCAAAATGGATAAATTTTATATCAAAACCTTTAAATTCTTTCTAATAATACCCATTTGGCGCCCCTGCTTGAGGCGTCAACCGTGGGGCAGAGGAGGATGCTCTAAGGTATTATGCTCTTAAAGTGTCACTGACCTTAAACCACCATCTATACCCTACGTACATCTCCAGAATCAATTCTGTACCTATGTGGAAGAAACGGTTTTAGAACCAAACTTTGTTCCTTAATAACTTTTGCATACAGTATCCAAATGTCCCATTCTTTGGTGCGTTGGAACCTCCTTTCACTTGCCAACAAGAGCATATGAAAGTTTGATCAATTCAATAATTGTAATTAGGCTTGGTAGCAAAAAATGGCGGTCTTTGGGGTACCCACTGTGGGAGCCCGGAAAGTAAGATAAGCCTTGATTAGTGAGGAAAGTAGAGGAAGGAGTTAATAGGGGTACAATTTTTTGGTTTATCCAAGGGTAATCTAAACACCTTACCACAATTAACGTTCTATACTAATAGAGTAATGGTAGATAGATAATTAGGGTAAGACCAATAGTTAAAGTTTCTTGTTCTTATTGAGAACCGGAACCGGATTGAGATCCAGGATCATTCCAAATACCGGGGCCGGGTTTCAAAATTTAACAGGAGGTATCTTTTGGGGAGTTACCATTGGGGAGAAGAGAAGTTGCCCAGTCAGTCAACAGAGGAGGAGAGCAAATCCGAATCCGGATCCGAATCCAAGTCCCAACTCGACTTGGAAGAGGAAGAGGAATCAGAATCTGACTTGGCCTTGATTTCTCCATTCAACTAAGGGTAAGACAACTAAGCCTTCAACCAGTAGAAAACAGTCACCAAAAAAGGGCGTCTCCATAACCAAGGGACCTTCTCCAAAGAAAGGTAGAAAGTAGAAGTAGAAGTATGAGTTCTTAGGATAAGCCTAGGAATAGTAGGCAGAAAGTACAATAAAGTAAAGTAGAGTTCAGTTAACTTAATTATAGGAAAATAAAAGATAAATTTAGTTCAGTTAAGTGAAGGAAAGTTAAAGCTTTTGAGTGTTAGAAAGTTAGTTGATATCTACTTTTTGTATGCATGCACCTAGACGTGAGTTTCTATCTGAAGATCCACATTTTGCAGATTGTCTTGTTAGACAATTAGTTTGGAAGGATAGGGAATGACATGTGTCATTCCCTGGACCTCTCCTTTTTGATCCTTGGGCCTTTTAGGATTCCTTGGGGTTAGTATTTAGGGATTGGAAGTTAGTTTCAACTCCGGGTGTTTTCATATTCTTGTTTTCCTATTCAATTTCTGCAAAGAAAGCTTGGATTTCACCTTCATGAGTATTGGTCTGAAAAGTCTTGGTCTTGTGTTGAGGAGTTAGGTAGTGTTTCGACCATTGCTAGTTCAAGTAGTTTGGTAGTGAAAGCTTAAAGAAGAGGAGAATTAGTCCCCGGATTCCTTCCGGATCCGCGTCCGAGAGTATTGAGGATTGATTCTGTAAACCCTTGTGTACTCGGAGGGAATTCCATCTGTTGATGTTTCTTGGAGAGTCTTCTGAGCGAGATAGCCATTCTTAGGTTAGGTGAGTCCTTGAGAAGAAGGGCAAATGCTAGCTGACGTCTGAGAGGTCTTGTTGTAACTGGAAGGTAGGAGGAATCTCCTAGTTAGTAAGGTGCCACATCCCACTGTTCGGATGAGTCTGTCATTGTAGTAATGTGGGGATTGTAGGGATTTCTTGAGTGACCTGCTGGCGTAGATTAGTTTCCGGGTTAGTTGTGAGGAAGAACTTGCGTCCCATCCTTTTCTGTCCTTTTGTTATTTTTCTTTTTTAGTGAAATCTTCAATCACTCTAATCATCTGGAGGGTAGGATTTACGCGTCCTTCCTTAACATAAGAGCGGACCCCTCCGTATACGAGGCTAAACTTCTACTTTCGGTTACTAATAATTTAGGATACCGATCCGGATTTGGAAGAGGAATAGGGTTTGGACACTCCTTCCGGTTCCGCATCCGTATCCCTGAGTGATAAGTTGTTGCTCTAGACAAGGAGAGGCATATGATGATGACACTCCTCCATGTCTGGTGAAGTGGTGTGAAATTGTATGGGTCTGAAGAAAGAGTATTTTAGAAGTACGGGTATTCAAGAGGAAGTTTCCGATTATTAGTTCCAGATTCTTTTGCCTTGGGTTTGGTTTTTCGGATCCCATTCCGGTAATTTTGAGGAATCTACAGTTAAAGTCCTTTGGGAATGATACATGGGTCATCTTGGGTGTTTTGTCATTTAGATCTAGAACACCTAAAGGTAGGATTTGTGCTTCCTTGTGCTACAACACCCACTTTATGTCCTCTCGGTATCTACAATCATCATTATTAACTTTTGAAAACTAGATTCATGTAGTTACAAATCTAATGGCCTAAAAATAATTCTTCAACTTTGAATTTGGTTGCAAGGTAGTGTGCTCTTGACCCCTTGAGACGCCCCTTGGAACCAAAAGTGTCCTCACAGTTTCAAGTCCAATTCAAAGTGTTGTAATTTTTGCAACTTTTGCATCAGATGTTCGAACTCAATAAAACTTGTTGGAAAATTTGTGCTCTTTCATTTAGGTTGTGTGGTTAAAATTTCAGATCAATACAAGATGCAGTGATTTCTTGTAAGCCGATCAAAGTTCAGAGGTTCAATTTGAGTTCACCAAACTGCATTTGATGGATGCAACTTCAAAGGCTTGTGTCTCATTCATCTAATGTTTGTTTTCAATCAAATTTGTTGGATTATGTTTCCCTTGCAGTCTAGTTATTGTGGTAAAATTTTCATGTCAATCAAAGTTGTTTTGAATGTTTGGGAGCAATTCAAAATTCAAAATCCTGAAATTTTTGGATTACAGTGAACTTTGGCGGCTTGTTTTTTCTTCATATGGTGTTTGTTTCCAATTAAAAAATTTGGAAAAGTTGTACATACTAGTCTAATTTGTGTGGATAAAATTTTGTATTAATCCAAGAAGTTATGAGTGACAAAGAAGCATTTTAGTACTAGGAAGTTCAACCTCAAATGTATTTTTTGCAGCTTTTCTTGTTATTTTTTGACATTTGAAAGCCAATTTGCAAACACAATGAGTCATTTGAATGATTTTTTCTTTCACTAATGTCTTTTTTTTGCTTACGTTGAATCACTTTATAGTTAATTTTTTTTTCATTTGAGTAGGTTTAGAAATCAAATTTCACTTCCAAGTGTGTTGCTAGGAAGACTTCAGCATCCTTTTTCAATACTAAAATATTATAATCTTGCAATCTATAAGGCCAAATGACTCCAAATTTAATTCACATCATCTACAACACATAGACTACAAGATTGTACAGTTGAGATTTCTATAAGGGTGGTTGCAAGAAAGATCAAACGATTTTGGTAGCGTTTTGCCAAAAACTATAGTTTATGCACTCAATACTATGAGTACTACGAAAATGAACAATCTTAGCCGTTGATCTAAAAAATTAATGGCTACTAGTACCGTCAACTACTTGCAAATATTGAAAAAGGACTATTTAAAAAAAATAGCTTGTTACAAAAAATAGATACAACTAGGTATAAATGAATAATAATTAAGAAATCATGAACAAAAAATTCTAAAATTTGGCCATTTGTAAAGATTTGATAGTGATCACATTTCACAAAAAATGGAAGTTGAAACCATCTTTAATATTCAAAAGTGCATGCGCAAGGGAGCCCTATTTTTACAAATATGGAGGCCATAAAATAATGTATTTTTAGATTTCCTTAGGTATGCACACATCTTCATGCTATAGAAATAGACCACAAGAATTTCAATTGTAGATCATTAATTTTGGGTACTAAAACCTCTTAAACCTCAAAATATGACAAATTAGCAAAATTGACATTTAAATACAAAATTATTTTTTTAAATTTCTAAAAAATAATGGATATAATTACAATGAAGTTAACCATCTCCAATAAAAATCAAGTTCTTGGGGTTTTATAGTCAAAAGTTATAGCAGAAAACAACTCTGTCATTTTGAATGTGATGCAAAATAGGAGTGGTCTTTTTTGCAATCACCCATGACTTAGTAGCATTTAGCTTTGTAACACTTCAAAAGCAACGATGTTTTTATTCTCCAAAAGGCGTTGAACTTTTAGGGATTAAAGCGGCATTTGAGGGGAAGCTAAATTCCTTGAAAAAATTTTCAATAAATTTTGGTAGGAAGAAAAATGGAATTGGCATCTAATCCAAGTCGTTTCATAATTTTGGGACCTCCACAGAATTAGTTACAAATTTTTGAAGTTGAAATGCAATGGTTATTAAAGGCGACCACCTCTTGAAATGTACACTATTGTTACATTGAAGAAAGTAGAATTTACCTATGTGTAGTGGTCACTTTTAGAGCAAACTACCTTATTATTAACCCTAGGTAAAGTTCTTTTATGTTTAGAAGCCTAAAATTGCTTCAAAATACTTGCCTCTAAAGCAATGCTAAAGTCTTGATCAATATTTATTTTTTAGCAAATCCAATCATAGGATGCTTTGATTAACTTGTAAAAGTATATCATTCCCAAAAAATTTAGAGTAAATACCTCCCATCAATTGCAAGTTCAATGTGCCTAAACTTCTAAATGTAGTTTTTTCTAATCCTTCCAAAAAGTGAAGTTTTATCTTTCAACACTTTTAGAGAAAAAAACATATGTCCTATGGCTTGTGTGTTTTAGTCAATTTGTTGAAAAATGATTTAAGAGTAGATTAATTTTTTAAACCAAAACAACTTTCATATTTGTCTTTAAAAGAACTAAAATGTGGAAGGTGGTACTAAATGAAAGAAAAAACTAATCTCCTAATAACTTTTACAAGAAATTGAAAAATGTTAAACCCAATGGTGAGATTTTTCTTGTAAACAATCAACATCCTTTCTTTTTTTTTTATTTGAAAATTTTCAAGATGGAGTGCAAAAAACATCTTTATATGTTTCTACCTTCATTGCCCGTAAAATAAAACTCCTCATAGCTTTCACCTCAAATTGAATGGCACTATTTTTTTGAGTAGGCATCAATCTATACAATCCAAAAAGATAATTAACCTTTTTTTAGAGTATATTTTTTGTCGCCCAACTTGACAATGAAATAAGGAAAAAAACTTCTAACTTTTAGAATACTTATTGGAATGGCACAAAGCTTTACATGTATATTAACTCCTGAAGAGACAAACAACATTTTTTGGCAACATAGAAATTTTGGGCAAATCACCAAAAATGAAATTTTCATTTTTGTCTATGAAATTTTCATACAACATGTGGTTGAGGACAGGGATGACAGGACGTCCGGTGGACGTGGGCATTGACCCTCAGACGTCTTTTGACATCCCTGGACGGGCCGTCGGACGTGCGGACAGGCGGACAGTTCGATTGAGTGATTTTTCGGACAAGCAGACAATATGGACGGTTTGGTCGGGCGAATGGTACGGACGGGCGGATGGTTCAGTCGGGCGATTTTTCGGACAAGCGGACGGTGCGGACGGTTCAGTACGGCGATTTTTCGGAGGGACGGACGGTACGGACGGTTCGAACAAGCATACGATTCGATCGGGCGAACAGTGCGGACAAATCGGACGGGTGGACGGTGCGGATAGTTCGGTCGGGCAATTTTTCGGACGGTTTGGTCGGACGATTTTTCGGATGGGCGGACAGTGCGGACATGCGGACGGATGGGCAATCGGACGGGCGGTCAGCAGTCCGACCGTACGACCGTCCGACGACTAAAATATGGCTCATAATATACCATTGGAAAGGTATTGTTGAGAACTGTCCAATGGTATCTTATGCGTCCAATTTGGACAAGAAATCCAATGATGAGATCCTTCCAAAGATTGGGGTCTTGAACGCGAGGTCGGATGGGCCTTCGGACTCCGGACTGTCGAGCGGACAGGCCGTCCGACCGTCTGAACGTCCGACTACTAAAATATGGCTTATAATATACCATTGGAAAGGTATTGTGGGTCAACCCTGGTTGAGGAGTAGCTTTAGGGAGCAACAATTTCTGTAGCTTTTGATTACATGGTTAAAAAGGTTTTGTATGATATGTACTTTCTTTCTCAACTTGGGCACTCCAGGCAACCAAAAAAAATTAACTTTTTACAAAACAAAAATTTGAAATTGGTTTTCTAGATTTATTTATACGTGAAAAGCTTTCAATCATTCCATTTTGATTAATGAAATGAAAGCTATGAGGAGTTTTAGCTTGTGTGTAGTTATGGAATCTTTGTTCTAAAATAAAATTTGAAATTCCTTCAATCTTTTTAGAACATAATTAAATCATAAGGTGTAGATTGTTTATTACAACATTACAACCATTGGAATTGGCATTTTTTAAATTCCATAACTAAATTTTTAACAATTTAGTATATTAAATCATTCCCTACTTCATTAAACATTTTATTTATTTTTTGAATTTTTGAATATATATTTCCAACTTATTTCTTCAACATCTTATGAAGAGTTGCAAGTTGTAGGATCTACACAATTCAGGATAGAATGTTTGAAAGATGAAATCCAACCATTTAGGAAGAGTTAATACTAATTTTTTTCCTAATGAAATCCAAGCATCACGATCTTGCAATTGGTAAGGTTTTTTATTCTGAAATTTTGGAAGGATGTATTCTAACAAATTAACTATAGGATCCTATAGTTGAGTTTTCTATAAAAATAAATGTAGATGAAGATTTTAGTCTTGCTTTTGAGACTAGTATTTTGAAGCAATTTTAGGCTTCTAAAACATGAAAGAACTTTAGGGATTAAGATAATTAGCATGCATTCTAAAAATTTCATGCAAAAAATTCAAAATTAAGAAGTCAATAGGGGCTGCCTAAGTTCTCTAGAAGCCCAAAGTGGACTCCTTGGTCCTTTCGAGCAGGGTTAATCTCGTCCATAGCTTGGATTAAGGTAGGGGTCTGTAAAAGCAATCTGTTTCTAAAAGCGACCTCTAACACAAAGGTACATTTTACTTTCTTCAATGTTCCAACATTGTACATTTTAGGAGGGGGTCGCTTTTAGAAATTAACCATTGCGTATGAACTTCAAAAGTTTGTAACTAATTCCACGAAGGTCCAAAAAATCGAAGGTCCAAAAAATATGAAACGACTTGGATTAGATGCCAATTCCATTTTTCTTCCTAGAAAAATCTACTGAAAATTGTTTCAAGGAGTTTAGCTTCCCTGAAAATGCATTCAGCTCTTAAAGGATTGCTTTAACAGCCTCAGTCCTACCTTACTTTGGATAACAATTTCTTTGTTTCTTTGGCACCACGAATCCATGACGAACATTAAATGAAAATCATTTGATTTGTCGGCCATTTGCTACATTGATCTTTTTCATGTTGGTACC
>OX579635.1:31908667-32084629 GCA_951230915.1 Antitrichia curtipendula
CCTTACCCTCCATACCAAGGCCCAAAACCCATTGTAGGCTAATTTAGTATTAAAATTCAAATCGTGGTAAAATCCTAGATCTTGGGGGTCTCCTATTTTGAGAAATGTAAATAGCCTAGGGTCTCCAGTAGGTGTGAGAGAGTCGGAAAGGACTCTTGGTTGACTTCGTTTCGCCATCGTATGGTCCCGGAATGCCGGTCAACGGGGTGGGGACCCCGCCACGTGGTTAATTCCCGAGGATTCGCGCCGGTTCAGGTACTTGCCGCTATCGAAATGTCGTGAAACTTCACGGAGCGCTTTATTAACATAAAATAAGCTAGTCTAATTTTTAGTGAGATTTTCTGGTAACCAAGGTGATTTCCATGAAATTCCCGTTGGAGGTTAAAAGGGTTGACCACCTGGAAAAGGTTCTTCTGCAAGTCGGAAGATGAAGGTATTTTTCACATGACCTCTCAGGGAGTTGTATGAAAGACGTGCAGGTGCGTTTCCATACTTGGCACGATTGGTCAGTGGAGATGAAACTAGCCATCTCCTTGAATTAACGACGGTGCGGGAATCTTTTGCAAATAGAGGAATCTTGGCGAATCGATTTCGTCGTTGGACTCCTAGCAAAGGATTTACCCTAGAACACCATCTTTGGGCTGTAGATTCCTCCATGGGCCCGGTCTTGCGTTAGTGGCTCCTGCATGCTAACAATCGGGGTTTGGGGAATTATAAACCTAACTCTAGGACCCGACCTAGTGGCCTCGTTGTGGATCCTTCGGACCGACTTAGCCATGAATTGTCACATTTATGGTGGAATTTAGCCCTTTTGGGGCTATGTGACTTGAACCCTCCAAATTTAACCGTTTCGTTCTTTCTACCTATTTTTAGGCCAGGTTTGGTGGGATTCTAAGTCTAAACACAAATCTAGACCAAATACTATAATGGATATGTCACAACCCTATTTTGGTTCTACACTCTTTTTATGGCTTTTCGTATATTTTTTCTTGACTTTAAATTGCAAATTTCCAAAAAAATTATTCTATGAGTCCAAGTGATAAATTGGGAGCTCACAGGTGCTTAGGTAAAATATGCTATGAAGCCAAGGGAGGATCACGGTTCGACAAGAGTAGTTCGTAGAAGCTCCCGATTTGTAGGCGTCAAAGATGTGCCGTTTGAAGCGCCGCCTGCCCCCCCCCATCCCAATTCCACAAAATCCACCAACAAATCAGGTGAATTTTTTAATTGCATTAATTTCCACTAACTGATGTTGCTTTTAAAGTTTGAGTATTACAGAAAGACACCACGATTTGAAATGGAGGCCGCCTTCTAAACGAAGGCTGACGCCGCACTGTGGAAGGATAGCAATAGTTCTAGCTACAGCTATAGGATCCAATCACGCCTGTAGAGCCAGGTGGGATTCCCATGACCTTCGTCATTGTAGCTACCGCCTGCAAGGAAGTGTATTGTTGGACGCAACCAAGGTTGTCAATTGAGGTCTCTCCTACGTTAAGAAAACTTTGAGAATTGAGACGTCGGCCATTAGGAGCGCCATTTCATAGGTAATTGGTTTGTTTCGTAGAATGTGGTCTGATCACTCAGTTTAGTTTCACGAATTGGCGTATCATGTTTTGTTTCACAAATTGCTACTCTGCATGAGTCCCAACTGACAGCAAGGCTGTTTCCCTTGACGGAGGCGGCTGCAATCAGCATCTCCTTGCTTCCGCTACTCCGGTCTGTGCTCCCAGCAGTAGTTCCAAAGCTTGTCGTAGGGAGGTCCGTTGTTTGCAGAGTTTGGACACGACTTTCTTCATCTCCTTTTTTGGTGTTGTGTATTGCAGGTAGGAGAGTTCTTTGTGCAATGGCGAGCTTCTTCTCCGACCATGCCTCGACCATGTGATAGTGTCCCGAAGCGGAAGGTACGCTCGACCCCAAGTCTGTCAATTGAAGATGTGGCACCACCCTCCTAGGTAATGCGCATGCGGGCCAAAGGAAAGCAGCGATCAAAGGCACGTGAAGATCCTACCTGCCGAGTAGCAATGAAGGGAAAGAGCCCTGCACGACAGTCACCACCACCGAAAAAGAGAACTAAAGTAATGTTTGTGGCCTCAGATATGGAGGAGGAGAAGGCGCAAGACGGTGAGGACAGTGTAGGGTTGGGTTTAGGATTCAGTCTTGTCCCGAGCAATGTCACCTTCGACGTCCTGAATGACAAGGTTCACTAGCTACGACAGGGCATCACCTGTGGGACGTGGCCAGCGCAAGTTAGAATTCCTTA
Organism: Antitrichia curtipendula; assembly: GCA_951230915.1. NCBI lineage: Eukaryota > Viridiplantae > Streptophyta > Bryopsida > Hypnales > Leucodontaceae > Antitrichia > Antitrichia curtipendula. The sequence goes on from OX579635.1 coordinate 31,910,928, forward strand.
TGTACGTGGTGTTCGTTGTCTTAACGGGTGCGTTGACGTTGCTTGAGTAGTCAAGGTTATCCAACACAATTTGAAGGCAACGACTCCGAGGGCGACATGGAGGAAGCTATAGAGGCATTGCAATGGCCCCAAAAAACGTGTGGAAGTGCCCCGAGCTGTTATGAGGAAGCCTGTGGAAGTCGATGGTCAAGGCCAACCCTTCGGATCCATGAAGGACTCTTTTGCGGACGATGTCAAGAAGTACGCAAAGGAGCTGGATCCAACAGCAGGTTGGGAAGGTCAACCACGGAGCTACAAACAAACTCTATTTGAACACCTATATACGGATACTAACGCACACCCTCTTCTTGCATTGTACAGTGGGGTACCAATCAAAATGTCGTTTTCGAATTCGCAGTGAGAAAAATTTCAGTACTGCCAACTTTGAAAGCCTCCCGAGAGCTCAAAAATTGGTATTTTACCACGAAATTTTTATTATAGCATCATCTTTAAGTTAATCATATGTATGCCAAATTTCAAGGCCAAAAGATTCACCAAAAAAAGTTATTCAAAATCTACCAACATTGGTAGCTGTAGAAATTTTTTCACTGCTGCCAACTTTGACAGCCTCCCAAAGATTGAATTACTTTTTTTTTTCCATGAAATTCTTGGAACAAAACCTCTTAATGTTAATAACATATGATAAAAATTTCAAGGCCAAAAGATTAATACAAAAAAAGATATTAACAATCTACCAACATGTGTCGTTTTGAGAAACAATTGTAAAAATCGTTTCACTACTTCAACTTTGACACCCTCCCAAGGGCTGAAAAATTGCTTGTTTACTATGAAATTTTTTCCACAAAGTGAGTTCTATGTTAATAACATTTGTGACAAGTTTCAAAGCCAAAAAAGTTATGTAAAAAAAAATATTCAAAATCTACCAACATGTGTAGCTGTGAAAAATCATTTCACTACTTTCAACTTTGACACCCTCCTAAGGGCTGAAATTTTACTTATTTACCATGAAATTTTTTGCACAAGATCCCCTCTATGCTAGTAATATGTGTGACAAATTTTAAGGTCAAAAGATTTACACAAAAAAAGAAATCCACAATCTACCAACATGTGCAGTTGTGGGAAACAATGGGGGAAACCATTTCATTGCTACCAACTTTGACACCCTCCCAACGGTTGAGAGATCGTCTATTTACCATGAAATTTTTGGCACAACATGCTCTTTATGTTAACAACATTCATGCCAAATTTCAAGGTCAAAAAAGTATACAAAAAAAAATATTTACAATCTACCAACGTGTGTAGTTGTGAGATGCATTTTATTAAAGACATTGAAATTGTTGAAGTATGTTAGACACTCATTCTTCCAGATTGAAATTCTCCAGATGATGCAATCTCTAATCATAAATGCTTCTCAATGAAATCAAGGATAGCCAAATCTAGTTGTGTGCACTTGTCACATTTCAAAGAATGCACTTGTTTAAAAATTGGAGACCATACATGCATGAAGAAGCTTTTTCCTCTCAATAAGAATGCTTGCATTTACATTAGAGTATTATAGGAGGTGGGTGTGGGATGATGAGAGAAGCGAGTGATGGGTGATTATTTTCTAAGCAAAGGATTGAAACTTTGTGAAAATGAGTGATTGAGTGCATGAAAGATGAGTTAAATGAGCAAGTCTAGGCTATGTGATAACTAAGTGGATGAGGCATGAGATGAGTGATTGAGGATATATGGAAGTATGTGAGATTCTTTTTAAGAGTGAAAGAGGTTATGACTTACATGTGGTGACTGGTGAGGTCTAGTGAATGAGTGAAGGCTATGAGGCTAGATGATGGTGAGTGATTGAGGATAAGTGAATTTTTTTTTATAACTGAGTGAGTTTATGCATGTGCTGAATAAGGTTGGATCATGGTGAGTGATTGAGGGTATGTGAGATTTGTTTCTGATGACTGAGTGAGGTTATATATATACTCAGTGAGTGAGGCTAGATCATGGTCACTAAGTGATGGCTATTCCAGATGAAACTCGTGCTCACATAGTAGGCTTGAGTGAGGCAAGGAAGACAGGAGTTGACATTGCAGCTATTGTTGGAGTCCATGTTAGAACAGTTCAAAGGGTAGTGAAGAAATTTTGAGAAGATGGAACCTATAAGTGCAAACCTTGTGGTGGAAGTCATGCTAATAAGCTTAGTGATAGAGATGTCCATACTATTATACGTGTCTCAAAAACTCATCATCGCTCGACACTCTCTGAGATCACTAATATATGTTCTACTCAAGTGTCTAGATCGACTATTCGAAGGGCCTTACATGAGAGTGACATTTTCAATCGAATTGCAGTTAAAAAATCTTTCTTGACACCTCGTCACATGTCTCAATGATTGGCATTTGCTCAAAAGTATTGTGGGTGGAGTGTAAAAGAATGGGAGAGAGTTGTTTGGACAGATGAGTCTACCTTTGAAGTTGGAAAAAATTCTAGACAAGTTCATGTTTGGAGAAATGCATATGAGCACTATTCATCAAGTTGTATAGTTCCAACTTTTAAGAGTGGGAACTTCTTTGATGATTTGGGATGCATTTGCTGGAGGGCAAAAGTCACAACTTGTTTTTATGCCCAAAGATAGACGTTCTGCTAAGGATTTTGTTGAAGTGGTCTACAATGGCGAGTTGCTTCTTTTTATGAGTAGAGTGCCACAAGGATTGCTCATGGAAGGTGGCGCACTTGTCCATCGTAGCAAACTATGTGAAGAATGGAGACAAGCACACCTTTTGGAGAAGCTCGATTGGCCTGCAAATTCTCCCGATCTCAATCCAATTGAGAACCTTTAGAAGATTTTGAAAGATGCTGTGCAACATGGCCCAATATGTCCAAAAAATTTAGATGACTTGAAGGTAGTTATTGAAAGAGAGTGGAGGTTAGTCAATGGTACAAAGCTCCTTCAACTATGTCATTCTATGCCCTCTAGGTTACAAGCAGTGATTGAGGCAAATGGAGGACATACACGTTGGTAGATTGTAAATATTTTTTTTTGTATACTTTTTTGACCTTGAAATTTGGCATGAATGTTGTTAACATAAAGAGCATGTTGTGCCAAAAATTTCATGGTAAATAGACGATCTCTCAACCGTTGGGAGGGTGTCAAAGTTGGTAGCAATGAAATGGTTTCCCCCATTGTTTCCCACAACTGCACATGTTGGTAGATTGTGGATTTCTTTTTTTGTGTAAATCTTTTGACCTTAAAATTTGTCACACATATTACTAGCATAGAGGGGATCTTGTGCAAAAAATTTCATGGTAAATAAGTAAAATTTCAGCCCTTAGGAGGGTGTCAAAGTTGAAAGTAGTGAAATGATTTTTCACAGCTACACATGTTGGTAGATTTTGAATATTTTTTTTTACATAACTTTTTTGGCTTTGAAACTTGTCACAAATGTTATTAACATAGAACTCACTTTGTGGAAAAAATTTCATAGTAAACAAGCAATTTTTCAGCCCTTGGGAGGGTGTCAAAGTTGAAGTAGTGAAACGATTTTTACAATTGTTTCTCAAAACGACACATGTTGGTAGATTGTTAATATCTTTTTTTGTATTAATCTTTTGGCCTTGAAATTTTTATCATATGTTATTAACATTAAGAGGTTTTGTTCCAAGAATTTCATGGAAAAAAAAAAGTAATTCAATCTTTGGGAGGCTGTCAAAGTTGGCAGCAGTGAAAAAATTTCTACAGCTACCAATGTTGGTAGATTTTGAATAACTTTTTTTGGTGAATCTTTTGGCCTTGAAATTTGGCATACATATGATTAACTTAAAGATGATGCTATAATAAAAATTTCGTGGTAAAATACCAATTTTTGAGCTCTCGGGAGGCTTTCAAAGTTGGCAGTACTGAAATTTTTCTCACTGCGAATTCGAAAACGACATTTTGATTGGTACCCCATTGTACTTTGTTTTATGTCATTGAATTTGTTGTCATATACAACAAATTTTGTTTTGAAGGACGTCGCAAACGACGTTCAATGACACAACCTTGCGTCACCAACGACACCAAACCTTATGGATCCCGTGCGCCGCACAACTGCAGCAGCCGGGATGTCCTCACTTCATGTACTTTGTGATAGCCAATGCCTCTCCGATTTCACTTAAATTCTTCACTTGTTGTCGTGCTTCTAAATGATGCACATACGGACGCTGATGGAAGTGTTCATGTCTCGCAGATTGGGAGATTGTCGGAGACTCAAACTGAGTGAGTGAGAGGTTTCTCCAACCAATAATAATAAAGGTCCTCATTACCACTACGTGGAAGCTTAACAAGAGGATCGATGAAGGTAAGGCTAGACCAGTTGACGTGAATCCTGATCATTGGAAGATCCTTGTCGACGACTACAAGATTGAGAGAGTGCAAGAGAGGTCTGCGCACATGCATTCCATTTCCAGAAGGAAGGGTTCCATGACAGCACAAATGAGGGCCATAGAGCGAGAGGTGATTTCTTGGTTGGTGAGTGAGAGTGGTGCCTTATTTACCATTTGTTTCTTCTGTAATGACAACATGATAATGCTATGTCGTAAAATGCAAGGAGTAGGTGTTTTTCAATATGAGCGTGACAATCATGTCAAATCGGACGTCACGGGGAACGTCACCGGAGACGTCATCAGAGATGTCTCTATCTTCCGATGCGGATGTGAAGTGTGTCCAAAACTCTACCCTCTGACATGGCGGTGTATAAAAGGTCCTCCTTGGTGGGCATTAGCATCTGAAGTTGACCTTGCATAGGTTCCCTCCACGCAATTTTTAAATTTTCTTTAGCTTTTGTTGTTTTCTGCAAACCATGCTCAATAATCATCCACCCTTCGACTTAGAGGTTGATGCAAAAGTGGCAAAGGAGTTCTAGCGCCTACAAAAGGCCAAGCAGAAAGGGCCGCCAGACCACGTTCAAGACATAGAAGATGTGTGCACTCGTATGAGCGACTTGGAGGGAAGTATAACAAGTCTTGGAGAGAGCATGGCAACATCACAGAAGCGCCTGGAGGACATAGTGCGTGAACTTCTTCAAGGCAGTGGTTCCAAACAAACGAATGTATTGGAGGATGCCCAAGAACTATTTTCGTCCACCAAAGTTATTGACACATCAGTAATAACATCAAACACAACCAAAGCTTGGATTGCGGTGCAGCAGGATTTCCTGCTTCCGATGCTCACCATGGTGCCTACTGCAGTTGTACCGACAAATTCTGTAATTTCCATCGCCGACTCCGTTGCCGGAGATGTCGTTCTTGACATTGCAAAGGAGAACAATGACGTCACGGAAGACGTTCCCAAAGACGTTGTGGCGGAGGATGATGTGGACTTGAATGCTCCGGATGTGGATGTTGATGCCCATGCTTCTGAACCGGAGGTCGAGACGGAAGAGGGGAATGTGTATGCAATGGTATCCAATAGTGGCCCCAATGTACCTCCACATGGCGTCACCAACGAAAGTGAGCCCCCGTCTATGCAACAGGTGAGCACCATCCTAAACCACAGTCTTCCATTCATTGTCGAGGACAGTGTGTGAGACATCTCCATTGACATGATGTCTATGTCATACGGGACATCTGCAAGGTACTCCGTCTAGAAGGTGGTCCGTGACATCTTCTTCTTGTGTGAAGTCTTGTCCCGAAGTAATTGTAGGAATTTCCATTATGAATTTGCATATCAAGAGGACCTTCAAGTGTAAGGGGAGAGTTCAAGATGCACAAGGTGGAATTTGAGGGCCGTTCCTAGCAAGAAGTTGCCTAAAGTTCCAGCAATGACCCCACCTACCAAAGTGGCAGCACCAAGAGCGTCGAGTCTCCCTAAACCCCCGCAAGCCCCCACTAAGTTTAATTGTGTAGTCTATTCCGCGTTGTTTGAATTACTCCCTACAGAATGCATGGAATTGTGCTTTGCAAATTGGAGATGTACAAGTACAATTGGGGCCTCTATTTTGAGTCTTCGCCGACTAAAGCTTTCATAGAATGTTGCAGGTGGAAAACAGCAAGAAAGATAATGTTGGTCGGACGAAGTGAAGGCTGTATAGTGACGTTACTGACGACGTCACGAGAAACAGGATATATTTTTTTTGACGTCAGCAGAAGCGACCATGGTCGTAGGCAAAGACGTAGCCACGATTGGGGCTTTCTTTATTGGCTGAGTTGTAGAAGCTCCTCGGGCAATGCATCAACGGGTATTAGTCAACTAATAGTATTCGGTTTCTTACATGTTTTGTACTGAAGTGGACTACTTCTTGCAACAATGAGTACACGAAGAAAATATGTTATCGTAATGAAGCATTTTTTTCATCAACTTCCTTAACAGAAGTTGATGTCTTCAATTGAAGTGTTTTTTCACTATTTGAATTCAAGCTCTTGCATTTAAATTCTATGTTGTGAATGATGTGTATGGCAATGTTCACAAAGTCTCAGATTCATGTTGTTGTATGTATTACAGCAGTCCAGCTATGTTAATAGTGTCACAGTAGTAAACGTCATTCTTGCTAGTTCACCAGGTCCCCTCATTAGTGACATCACTTACAACACTCGCTATCACATCATTGTAAACCACTCTTGTGTCTCTATATGTTGCGTGGGATGTCCACAGCTTTGTGAAACATTACCATATTTCACGTCACTGGTGACAAGCATGTCACTAAAGGAACACCTTTAAACATAGTATGTTGTTATGAATGACGTCGTCCACAACATGAACTTCACTACACACCTCCTTCCACAGAACATGTGGTCGTCTACACAAACGACTCGAAAAACGCGTTGATGTCATTGCAAACGTCAACAAAGACGTCAACACAAAGGGAAAAAAATAACAAGCGCACTAGCGTCCATGCCAAAAATGCCACGTCATATTTTTGAGGGTCCACGTCACGTACCTCCTGGCAAACGAATTGGATGAAAAAGTGTCCCATGTGGCACTGCCCGCCAAAATCTTGAGGACGTGGAGTCCACAAGGCGCACTCTGCGAAGCTTGAAAGACCATGTCAAGTGTAATGTCACAAAAAAACACGTTGGATTTTGGCATTTTTCAAGTGATTTTGACACATTTTTTGCACGTCAGTTATAACGAATTTCAAGTGACGTCAACACAGATCTATTTTACGTCAACTCAGATTATGGGAACAAAAAGGCAGAAGATCTTAAAACATATCAAAATTCAATGGTATAGCATGTTGTTGTTGGCTCAAAGGATCATAAGCGAGTATATATAGGACACTTGTTGTTAAGATGGCATTGGATGAGGATTAAAAAAATCCTAATAATGTCTTTTTTAACCCCTGAATGCTAGAGGCACCAAATTTTGGTGTCGATAATACTCTGAAGTTAATTAAAACCTTACCAAGTTGTTATTTTCAATAGTTTATATTTTTGAAAAAATCTTTTTGAAGTCTAGCTTTAGCCTCAAAAATTTGATTTTGAAAATAATTGATTAGGATTATTCTATTCAAGATTTTGTACAATGGTGTCCATTGCAATCTTAGAAATTAGCCTCAAATACACTAGATCTTGGAGAAAAAATCACATTAGAAATTCATCTAAAAAATTTATAAAGTAGATTTTGAGAAGCCATAAATTGATTGGAGTTTTGCATGTTAGACCCTTTTCTCTCCATATTTTTTTGGTGACCAAATTTTAGATTTGACACGTGAAAAAAGGATTGAAAGACTTCAAATCATTTTCATAGTTTTACCCCCTTCATGATCAAACATTATAATCTTTCAATCCATAAGTAATATTATTGTGTTTTCTTTTCTTATGTGACCTCTGACATGTCTACTTTGAATTTGTATGATTACAGTACAAAAAAAATGATAAAACTTATTAAAATGTTGACTTTTTGTTCAATTTAGAGCAAATTCCTAGAAGCTCAAAAAAAGCCTTGGGCATTTATGCCACATTTAACTACTTTTGAACTTTTATGTGAATTCTGGACCAAACATTCAGAAATCTTTGGATAATAACATCTGGAGATCTCTAGATGTTTGTATAGATCTTCAAATGTTTGGTATTGATCTCCCAATGTTTTATATAAATCTCCTGATGTTTTGCATTATCTCCAAATGACCATTTCTTTTTCTATTATTAATTCTGAACCCTTCGAAAGTTCAAAAGTAGTTAAATCGGCATATTTAGGGGTTAATTCTCTTTGTAATTCAGAGCCATTGTTAGAGTTAGTTTGTATTGTGCCACTTACAGAGGTAGTGAACCACTTCAACAATTATACTCAAGCATATGATGTATACATCTGCAATTTTGTTGTAGTTGTGAGATAATGCATCATAAAGCTTCAATGTATGTAAATTGAAGAGTCCGTGGTCTTCAAGTCACACCACTTTACTATTCTAAAGGGCTCGGAAGACACAACCTCGGAGTCAAATCGAATGAGGTGGGTTCCATATTTGAACTCCTACAGTGCTAAGGTGGAGCAATTTACATTTCAATCATCTAATGTTTCCACGAGCATCTTTGTAGTAAAGATAAATTTTAATAGGAGAAAGACTATAATAACAAGGAATGATTGGAAAATGATGGCCAAATTGGTGAAAAGAATATGTTGATGAGTCCCAAACTCTAAACCTTTCAAATAATTTGTTGCATGGCCATGACATAGTTCATTGTTTAGGTTTTGTCCTTCCTTTTCAAATATGTTTGTGTTTGTATGTCATAGTCCTTGTTCATATGTCTATATGTCCTTTCTTTTCAGATCTAATTTGTGTATGTTATAGCTTATTTATAAGTGTTCTAATTTTTTTATATGTCTTATATTTTGTTTATATGTATTCTACTTTGTTTATGTGGCTCACAATGTGTTTATGAGTGTTTTAATTTAATTATATCTCTTCAATTTGTGTAATGTGTGTTCTAATTTGTTTAGCCTCAAGGTTTGATGTAAGGGCAAGTTGATCACTTCTCTTTGAATTGACAATTTGGTTCTTTGACCATTCTCTTATGAATTCATTCAAGATTGTATCCCCTAAATTTAACTCCAAAAAGACATCATGCAAGCTTTCACAAGCATTTGGAGGTACTCAAATTTGAGTATTGCAATGCTCAAGGGATGAAGTCATGTTTGGATGTCACCGCCTTTGATCAAAGATGCTCTTGATGAGCAACAAGATATATTTTGCTCAATTATAAATACCAATTCAAAGAAGTTCATAACCCCACCTTATATACAGAACTCACCTCCTAGAAGGCCAAATTCGTTAAAATGAGACAAAATGGTCATTTTGAGACTTCAATCCTAAAACCGTTTTAGTGATTTTATCCTCGAGTCGAAGATAAAATGCAAGTGCAACCTTTGGGCAATCAAAGGTTTTTATATATATTAACATATGAAAGTCTCAAATTATCGAATAGTCTCAAAATTAAATAGTTATAACGATTTATCTTTGAGTCGAAGATAAAATTGAGACTACACTTTGTCTCATTTTAATGAATATGGCCTTCTAGGCTATGACAAATATTTGGTGCAAATCAAATATTGCTTCAAGCCTTTTCAGAATACTTCAAGATGACTATATTGTCAATGTTTTTGATGTCTAGCTCAATTGACAATGGAAGGACTTCTCTACAATGGCATTGTGAAATCCAAAGTGAGAAACAAACTCCCGGATCACCTTGCCTTATACGTTCATATGAAAATCCAACATTTTTGGACCCTTGACACCTTTCCATGGGATAAAGCTATATAGAAATGGTGCTTCATTAAGACTAGATATGGCCTCTATGGCCTCTAGGTAGCTTCAAATCAAACAATGTTTCATCTTTCTATTTTGCATTTGCATTTTTGCTCCACATTTTCATAATGTCATGAGTGCTTGTGCATCTTAGTTTTTGTTAGAGTTGTAGGCTGGTTTCTAGATTGACATTGGATTTTTACAATTGTACCTTTCTCCTATTATATTGCATATTCATTTGAAATTTTGAAAATATACTCGTTGTCTAATTTTTTTAATGATTTTTTCTTTCATGTTAACATACTAATGTTGGGTGCCTGAGTGTATAGGTCTAATGTATTTAGAATTCTCACATTGAGTTGTGAATTTGGTCTAAAAGTTTTGAGATACATATATTTGTTTTTATTATTATTGGAAATTCTAAAAATTCACTATAATTATGTTGAATGTTGGAGTCTATTTTGTTGTATACAAATCCATTATAGATAGCTACTTTGGCAAATGCCATGTGAAAATTTATATATTAGATGTAGTTTAAAAACACACCCTTATAAGCTACTTTCTCTCCATAAATGATGCCAAATTTTTGTGAAGTTACCTCTTAATCTTCTAATTAGTTTGTAATAAATTTTAAAACTTCAAAAAATTAGCCACTTCATGTTTGCAATGAATGCCTTTAGCCTCTGTATGGTACTTACACAACCAATACTAGCATGTGATATTTTAATGCTTGTGAGTGAATTTCACCGTGAGGTAAAACCCATCCACAAAGTTGGCCGAAAATGAGTGTGTGGACTCTAATCTAAATGCCTCTAAGAAATGGATTTTTCAATTTTTTCTTTACTGAATTTTCAATAAACTAAGCCTAAGTGAATAAAGGGCAGCCTCTCAATCCACTCCCAAATACTCATTAATACTTTTCATGTGTCTACTCAAGCATTCTAAGGATGTAGGACAAGTTTCTATGTTGAAATTCTATCCAAAAATGCCTTTAGAGGCCTAATATGACCCCAATTGGATCCTAATTTACAATTCCAGCACATACCATGACATACATTCTTTTTTGGCTCTTCACCCAAAGCAATTTACATATCCAAGTTCAACATACATTCCATTTCACAAGATGTTTTATAACCAAGTGCAATGAAAATTGCAATTATCCAATTACATATGGGGAAGCATACACAAAACCTTCAATTGGCACCTCCTCCTAGAGGCAGCCAACCTTCCTCCAAAGAATTGGTCACCATCTCTTCATACCAGCTCCAAATCCACCAAGACCTGGCTCGTTTAGAAGCTCACTTAAAGGTGCAACTCCCCTCTAAAATTCAGCTCCATCTGACCTCCCACGCCCCTGCGGTTGCTCATCAAAGTTGGCGCTCCCCATTTATTGCGGCAGCCCCCCTTTCTCCAACATCTTTCTCATCTGACCTAAACCATTTTCACTTTTCACCCATCTATTTTCTCTCTACTTTCTCTCTACTCATTCTACCTCTTAACTTTTTCCTTGTTGTTGCCTTTCTTTTCACTTGACTCTTCCAAAAACACAAGCACACCCCCAAAAAAACCAAGAGAGTGGAGAGAGAGAGCTCTTAATCCTAATTCTGCCTATATCCAACATCCTAACAACTAATTTTCTTAATCACATTCATCCCTCATTAATTTATTGTTATAATCGCTAATTTACTGTAAAATGCACTAAATTAGTGAAAATTGCACTAATTTGGTGCAAACCCCCCTAAATTATTGTTTTTTCCCCAATTTTACTGTTTTTATCCTATTTTAGTGTTTCTAACACTATTCTAGTATTCTAGTAGTAGTTTTTAAATTTACTAACTTGTTTTGTGTTTTTTCATATTTATTATTTTTTGTGGTTTTCATTTTATTTTTAGCTTCATTTTCTACTTCTAATATTTTGGTTTTCATTGTCATTTTATATTTTTGTACTTTCTATTTTTTAGTTTTCATTTTTATATTTTTTATACTTGACAAATTTTTTTTTTTTTCTAATATCATTTTCCATTTGTAGGATTTTGTTTTCATTTTTCTAAACATTTTTCCCATTTGCCTAATTTGGTTACTTTATCAAATCTTGCTTAAAGTCTTTTTAGTTTTAAATCCCTGTTTTTTCCCTAGATTTTTCCCATTAATTTTTCCTAATTGCATTTCTAGATTTTCAACCTAAATTCCTAAAGTTCCTATTCCTATCTCACCAAAAACTCCCTAAATTGCAATTATAGCTTAATCCAGAGTACTAACACTTCCGGACATGCAAATTCAAGCATAATATTTATATTTTCTACAATCTAAAGATTGAACCAGTATGGTGGTTCACAATGCCCCAAAAATTTAGCATGGGATTTAGCCTTGATGAAACAATGAAATCATCCAACTTTACAACCAAAAATAAACTTAGCCAACCAGCTCAACCATTTTTTGGGTCAAAAAACAAGGTTGCCTCACCCCACACGTTTTCACTAAGACCGATAAGGTGGGCACCCAAAAATGCACTACCGTCATCTTTATTCTTTGTACATCTTCAAAATCAAATATGTACCTACGTGGAAGGAGCTGTTTCAGAACCAAACTTTGTTCCTTCCTAACTTTTGCATACGGGACCCAAATGTCATGTTCTTTGGTGCATTGGAAACTCCTTTCAAGTGCCAACAATAATTTGTCCTGTCTATGGGCCACTTCACACTAGGCGGCACATCCAAGAGTCCATCGGTTTCCACCAATCAGATTCCAGAGAACCAGGCGTTCAGACTTTCGACCCTTCACACTAGGGCAACACGTTTGTTATTTATTATTTGTCGCATTCAATGAACCTACTTCCCTGAACCTACTCCCCTTCAATGGCCAATGCCACCCTTTTATTCCATTTATACCCTCATATTCTTTGTTTGATGATAAGACCATGTGCTGTGATTTTTTTCCCAAGGCCATCTTGCACTCTTTTCTTATGTTTTTTTTAATCTTTTGTTTGAAAATGTTTGACTACACATGTGAGGTTTGGACTTTGGGCTTGGCATGTGGAGGCTTTATATTATAGCCGACCAAAAGCTCTAATTCCTAAATTTTAGGGCCTATTTATTGCCCATTTTTTTAGACTCTCACTTCCACGACCTCTTGACTTGGTCGGCCATAGTGTGAAGCGGCCCTAATAATAGTGACTAGGCAACAGAAGCTAAAAAGTGGAGGTTTGGGGGGTACCCACGTTTAAGTCATAACTATACAGTACCCGGCAACTTTGAATCGTCCACCCCATTCTGCCAATCAAAAGAACTTTGAACAATATATATTATGATTGACATTTTTTGTCTTGCATGATCAACAGTCAATTCTTACGCACTTCCAATCAAGCATACCAAATTTGGGTTCAAAAAAGTAAAATTGCATTTTTAGTGAATTATTTCACTTAAAATTCATAGTTTTATATGATAATTGATTGAAAATCGTTGGTGATTAATTTTTTAAATTCAATTGCGACAATATATAGGAAACATTTACACGCACATCTTTCCTTCAATAGACATTTCCAAAAACTTTTAGAATTTCCTCACAAAGGTTTCAAAGGTTGTCGTGACAATGTCCAATTTTTGAAAAATAGATATTTCTTTATTGTAATTAGATTTTTCTATTTGACCTTTATGTTGTTACTAATTTTGTACGTTTGAACATGAATGTATAGTTGTTTTGCCAAAATCTAATTACAATAAAGAAATATCTATTTTTCAAAAATTGGACATTGTCACGACAACCTTTGAAACCTTTGTGAGGAAATTCTAAAAGTTTTTGGAAATGCCTATTGAAGGAAAGATGTGCGTGTAGGTATTTCCTACATATTGCCGCAATTGAATTAAAAAAATTCATCATCTATAATTTTCAATGAATTATTGTATAAAATCATTAAAATTTAATGAAAGAATTCACCAAAAATAGAATTTTGATTTTCTGAAATTCAAATTTGGTATGCTTGATCGGAATTGCATAAGAAGTGAATGTTAATTATGCAAGATGAAAAATGTTAACCATATGATACATTCTACAATTTTCTTTTGACTGGCAAAATGGAGTGGACGATTCGTGCTTGCCGGGTACTGTACAGTACAGCACTGGTGTAAGCTAATTAAACGTTGTAGCAGTGGGATTGTTGGGAGGAAATTTATTGGGAAATTATGACAAATCATGCCTTCCTAGATAAGCTGACTCCGCATCACCCCTGATGATGACTCTCTCAGCTTCAGTCTTCAAAGGCTACATGATGATGCTGTAATTTTACGCGTAAATGTTTGTCAATGTGCAATTAATTACTGCTGTTAAGGTAGGTACACCTAAATATGCCACTGACCTTAAACCGACGTCTTTACTGTGTGTACATCTCCAAAATCAATTCTGTACCTATGTAGAAGAAACCATTTTAGAACCAAACTTTGTTCCTTAAGGTAACAGGTCCAGAAATCGCCCACCGAAGAGCTGAAACTGAATTTTGGAAAGGCAAAACTTCTTGAAATGTTTTTCAGTAAATTTTCCTTGAAAGAGAAGTGGATTTGGCATCCAACCTAGGTCGTTTCATACTTTTTGGAGCTTTTTGAAATTAGTTAAGAAATTTTGAAGTTGAACTGGCATAGGGCTCCACAATCGTCCACCCGTGAAATGTACATTGTTTGTACATCAGTGAAGGCTATGAAAAACAGCATGTACAAATCGTGTACATTTTACAGGTGGGCGGTTCTTAATGCCCGAACTATTCTCGAGCCTTCTAACTTAATAAGTTTTGCATATGATATCCAAATGCCACATTCTCTCGTGCGTTGGAACCTCCTTTCACTTGCCAACAATAACATATGAAAATTTGTTTGTCTAATAATAGTAACTAGGCTCAGTAGCAAAAAGTGGCATTTTGGGGTGTACCCACCTTAACTCTTGAAAGGCCTTTGGGGTCCTTTTGTACAACCCAATCAGTTATTTAGCCTTTAAATTCTTCAATTGTGGTTTGATTTTTGAACTGTGACACATTTTTATTTACGTACTATCATGATAAAAAAATTTACTTTGTATTGAAAAGCATTTGGTTAATGTTTTTCTAATCAAATACCACCGAATCCATAGTGTACTATATATCCAAAAAAGGGCATTTAGGTCCTTCAAGGGTTAATAAATCATCTAAGTTATTGTTGTTTTTTCTTCTTCTTGGGATTCAAAAGGAGAAGTTTCGCCTTCTCAGAGAATGCTTTATGAGGATAGTGAATGAACAAGATGTGAATTTTCTAAATGTTGAAACTAGTTGTATTCAAAATCGTGAATAGAGGCTCTCATAAATAGAAGATCTACATTTTAATCAGGCAAGAAAACTTTTGGGTGGATTAGTTTTAGAAACTAGTTACAATTAGGTGCGCTTCGCCCGTTTAAATTGAGAAAATTTGTTTAACAATCATTATTGTGAGTCAAGAAGCTCTCATTTTTAATCACATTGTGTGACTACTATAAGTAGAGCTACACGAAGTCTAGGAAAATTGAAAGTTATAAGATGTCAAATTTGAATTCACATGAAACATGCTCGAATGTTTATTCAGATCATTTTACCTAAGATTCTATAAAAATGTAGTACTACAAATGTAGCTATCTAAGATGCTATTAAAATTGACTTCACCTAATTGTGCCCCCTACAATTTCTTGCCTAGATTGTACAACCTCTACCTATATAAAGAATATCCAAGATTAAGGTAGGGAGTAGATTGGTGTCCTAAGTTGTCTGATTATGATTGAAGCCGGCGGTGAAAAGGCGGCATAGCTCTCTTATGATGAGATAGGAAGATCTGTTAAGAGCGGCTAGGGTCGCTTTTGGGTATACTTAAACTTCATTGTTCATTCATATGGACTTCAAAAAATGCATAAAGAGAGAATCTAAAATACTCTTTCAAATTCCATCAACATTTAGCAAAACATTGGGCAATTAGTAGCAGGAAAAAAAATTCAATTACCTATCTTGACACAATTAAGGTAGCAACATCCTTAAGCATGACTATACCTATACTTCAATTGTAGAGTTCCCTTAAAGTGTCCCCCAAAGTACCTTGAAACTGTCATCATGCTTAATTGTGGTTGGTGGGCATTGATTTTATCAGATTTTGGTGCTAGAATCAAGGTAGATTTATTGGAGTGTGGTTTAGGGTACCCTAGGGAGTTCTACTTTGAAAATTCATAGAAATTAGATACCATATCCAAAAATTATCTCTCTTTTATTTATTTTGAAATTCATGATTTTCAATTGTCACTATTGAGAAAATATTTTTCCTAGAAAAATTTGTCTCCAACTACGCTGAATTGCTAAAAAATAAACGGTTATGGGTGCTCCTACGTTACGTGTTGTTCCCTTAATCTGGGAACGCCGAGTTGGTCGCCGTGGAAATCATCCATTTCGGTACCACATAAATCATTTGCTTACAAAACCCCAAGAACAGGCACTCATTGAAGGTCTTACACAGAAGGATTCAGAGGGATTCTGTTGTCATCCATCGGACGCTTTTAGGTCGCCGCGTCGTTCTGCTTCCTCCTGACGAGATCTATCCTCTGACCGTGAGGAAGCTCCTTCGCCCGTGACTCTGCCATACTGTTTTCAAGTACCCACCCTTAAGTCCGAGGCCACACGAGCGGGGTTCAATGGCGAAGATGACGAGGAAGCGAGGTTTAAGCTTTGTGCTTTGAGCTCCGAGCTTCGAGCTTTTTCATCAGGGACGGGCTGCAGTGTTGTTGCGGCAGCGTTAACTAACCTCCCGAAAGAGCGAGCGACGGGCGCGTGCGCGAGCTAACCATGGCGGTCCCTTCGAAAGAATTGGAGCTCGGGCCGACGACATTGTCGGCCATGACTGCAGCCTGGGGGCTCATATACGTCCTCACACGCCTGGCGTTTTCCGGCCGCTCCAAGGATTTCTGCAACCGCTGCGTCTCGCTCGTTCACGTAGTCGTGTCCTTGTATTTCTGTAGCATCTCGGTGGCCAATTGGTCTCGCCCTCTGGACGGCGTCGGCGCTGCGTCCACCTACCCGCAGGTCAGGTCAAGTTTCGTAACGCTCTAGGGGCAGAGAGTGTGGTCGCATTGTGAGGAGTAGTTCTCCTGGTCCGCATTTGACTGTTCGAGCGTCGGAGTTAATGAATAATTCTTTTGAACCTCGGCATTGAGAAATTTTGATAGTACTTGTAGGCTACATTTGCGTTGCAAATGTATTTTGAGGTATCGTTTAGATGAATGCTTAGTATGGCCTCTGTAATTTTGATGCGGGTACTGGATTCTGTTTCTGAAAGTTTTGTTACAGAAGGTTTAGGTCAGACTTTGAGTAGTCGTTGCAATGTGAGGATTATTTATACTTGAGTTTCCTGGTCCACTTTAGCTTTTCAAGCCTCAGGATTACTCTCGGACAATGAACAAGGATGTTTTTTGCAGCGTGACACCGACATCTCTTGATTGTACTTGTATGCTGCATTTGCATCCTTGAGCTTAGAAGGATGTTCTTTGAAGTATTGATGCTGGTACAGGATTATATCTCTGAGAATTTTGATATAGAAGGTTTAGTTCTGCAATGTATATTTCAGGTGTTTTTTTAAAGCAATTTTGGTATCTCAAGCTCTGTGTAATTATTGATGGTGCCAATTACTAAATGTGATCCTATTTGAATGTCACAGATGCTGGCTATAACAGTTAGTCTCGCTTACTTCATTTACGACACCATTTGCTGTGCTGTGGAGCTTCCATTCAGCATGGAGTTTTTAATACACCATTTACTCACTCTCATGGGATTGGCGTTTGGATACGTGCGTCAAATTGTACGTCCTCTATCCTCAGCTGCGATTTCTGATTGTTTCCATTTGAACTCCCTCGTTCGAGCTTCTTTCGTGTTAGATATCTCGTGTCCCGTAGTTTCTAAGTGCCGTCTGCCCTTAACAAGCGTTGGCTGTTCAATTTTACTGAACAGAGTGGGACAGAGCTGGTGGCGTGTTTGGTGTTGATGGAGGTGTCGAACCCCTTCATGCACGGTCGGGAGCTTCTCAAGGAACTGAATCTTAAAGATTCACAGCTAAGCCTTGCTAATGATGTGAATAATCTCTCCCAATCTGCTCCCTGTCTATGTGCAATGCCTCATTGTCCATATTCCGCTGCACCTCGTTGTCCTAGATTTCTTTGCTTAGCTGCAACATTAGGGTGGATTTACATTGTTTTAGAGACAATATATTTTAAAGAAATCTAGCACTGTGATTGGGCAAGAGTTGGAGAGGTATCTTGAGGGGCTTTATACTTTGGAAGATAAATGATATGGATGCTTACGTTGCAACACTTTTTGTGAGTGGAGTGCTCCGAATACCATCAGCCCATCAAACAGTCAAAACCACTTAGGCTACTGTAGCTTCTTTATTTTCAATGTCTTAAATATCTTGTCCCGTGGGTTCCAAATGACTATTGCTTTATCTCAACGTTTTGCTTGTTTGAAAAAGTGTAAACTGGCCCAAAAAAACTACTAACTTTGCATCCTAATTTTATATGCCCATCTAAGACATTAGTTTGGCCTAGCTTTTGCTGCTCTAAATGTGTCAATAGTTACTTACTCTTGTAATATTTGGCTTCTGTGCAGGTTCTA
Organism: Antitrichia curtipendula; assembly: GCA_951230915.1. Taxonomy (NCBI): domain Eukaryota; kingdom Viridiplantae; phylum Streptophyta; class Bryopsida; order Hypnales; family Leucodontaceae; genus Antitrichia; species Antitrichia curtipendula. The sequence goes on from OX579635.1 coordinate 31,929,267, forward strand.
TTCGCCCTAGTTTTCACCGTTGCTAGGATATTTTTTGGGCCAGTTGTTGTGTACTTGTCTGTGGTATCACCCACCAGCCCCTTCGCCGTTAAGGTTCGTATTTCCTACTTCCAGTGCAATCATCTCTTTTTTTTCTCTATAATATTTTTTATATCACATTCTCTTGATGTCTACCACCGGTCGAATGAACTTCTAACCGAAGACCAACGTATTTTGTACCCTCTGTTACAGGTAGGAGCCGTTGGAATCCAAGTGGTTAGTTTGTTGTGGTTCTATAAGATAGCACGAATGGTAACTTACAAGCTATCCAAGCCAAAGGCACGAAAGGCTGCCTAACTTCCCAGTTATGGCGTTATGTATTCTTCCTTACGCCTGAATTCATTCTTACGCCGGCTTCATTCTTATGCGTGTATCAAGGTTCTTTTTTCTTTTTTCTTTTTTATCTTGCACTCTATCTGCCACTTGACTACGTCTATCTGTTCTTGTTCAATGATCAGTTTTTGGTAAGGCCAGGAATTCTTGGCTAAGTTTGTAAATCATGTAATTAGAACTGTGTCTATTACGGAGAATTGTTGAATGCTGCATCAGTCTTGTTCTTCGGATCGTTTCAGCGTATTTTTGAACAGACAGCGACAATTGGGTGTATCTACAGAGATGGGCATGCTCTTTCTTTTTTCGAACAATTTAGGGCTTGTAAGTGCTTTGATTTCTGGTCTTTGTGCTGTATATTCCACTGGGTTATGTAGTGAGGAATAATATTTGTGATGTGAAGCGCTTCAACAATGTATATTCTCGAAGAACAGGTCGAGTACCGTGTCAAGTGTGAGCAGAGGCCATCTGAGTTGTCAATGTTTGAAATGGCAGGCTCTGTCTCTAATTAACACACACTGTTAACCTAGGGTTCGTGTTGAACCCGTGTACAAAGGCGGCAATTAACGTGCCACAAAAATATCAGCTGATTTGCAAAGCAATTGCTGAAACAAGTCGGCAATGTTCAAATATCGTACCTTCTAGCCGGTCAATCAAGCAATTATAACAGAGATCGAATGGAATACCAAATACACCTGATGATTCGACAACTACAGTAAGCTGCAGTTGCAGAATTGCGGAACACCTAGACCTATCCATGTGTCAGAATTCGCCATCGAATCTTGAAATAAACTCCACAGAATTGATCAAATGATAGAGTAAAAGCTGCATCAAAGAAGCAGCAGAAACGAAGCGAGATTCTAGAACGATACTCTCTCAGGCAACTCAGTAGGACGACATGAAAAACAGTCCCACACACTCAATCACTTTCAGACCTCCTGCACCAAAGCACACGCCATTGCGAAACAAATTGAAGCGCTCTTCGCCATTATTAAATAATACACAGAAAAATCAAAGAATGATCAACTCGCAGCGTTCCCTTCCGGCACCGCCATTCTTTCCAGAATTGCCGACTTCGGATTATTCATCGGCGGCCCTTTCGACGTCCGCTCTAGCTCCGTCAACCTAAACGACACTAACTTATCCCAATTCCCTCCCTCGAACAGCACCCCTGCTTTCCCATCGGTCACCCTCTGCACAATACCTGAAAATTCATGGTACGGATTCCTCGGCGACTTCACAATCACCGTCATCCCGGGCATCAGCAACGGCGGCGCAATCTTCTTCGCCTTCACCGGCGTGGCCACGCTATCCCTCAGCACCTGCATCTCCTGGGAATATTTCACCGGAGGTGGATTCGTCACCAAGAATTGCACCAAGCCTTTCTCCCCTCCAGGAAACCCCCCTGTTAATCCCCCGAGTTCCTTGTCGAATGTACCCGGGAGGGCTTTCAGGGCGTCCACATTGCCCTCCACGGGACCCGTCTGCTTGCGCTCCACGGGGAGACTGTTCTTCGCGTCCAGGAGGAGCTTCTCGGTTTTCTCTTGGCGGAGTCCGGCCTCGCCTCCTTGCAAACCCCGGTCGCCGAGAATGTGCCACAAGTCGAAGCCTTCTGCTCGGATTGTCACGCGACCGGTTGTCGGACAAGAATTGACGGTGCTCTTCGACTGTGTGAGGAAATTGGTGGAGAAGAAGGAAGACTCACCGAGACGCAGAGGCGAAATGGAAAGGCTCGTCATGGATGCCATGACCGTCATCGCTGCTGCTGCTGCTGCAAGCTCCAAACCGCCATCACCAGCTTCTGGTTTGGATAGCTTCATTACCGCATGTTCCGTTCATCCGGAGGGATGACTCTCGTCAGACTCATGAACGATGATCAGATGGTGTCGCACATTCGTCGTCTGTTTCTCATCCAACAATCTTCTTCTTCAGTTAGCCTCCCTGGTTCCCAAATGGACACCCAAATGAATAGCCACTTTTGCTATTTTTGCAAAGTTCCTCAAATTGTTATTAGAAGGGGGTACCCCCAAAACTGCCACTAATGGACTGTTGTGCCTAATTACTATTAATAGACTGTTCAAATTTTCATATTCCCTCATGGGCAAGTGAAACATGGTTCAAATGCACCAAAGAATGCAACATTTGGATACAACATGCCAAAGTTATGAAGGAAACAAAGTTAGATTTTAATAGTGTGTTTCTTCCACATAGGTACGTAATTGATTTTAGAGATGTACATAGAATAATGCAGATGGCGGTTTAGGGTCAGTGGTGCATTTTGGAGGGCCCATTGTATTTTCATGGTGTACTAGTGTGCCTTGTGTGATTGCCATAATATAATATAATATAATAAAATAAAAAGTAATTTTTCAATTTTTTCAATTCATAATAAAAACTTTTACATTCAATATACTTTCTATTATAGATCCAAATGTCACAAAACAAAGCTTGACTGTGCACCCCTCTTCACAGAGAGCTTTTTGACAATACCAAGAATGCGACCAGGTCTAAGAGATCTCATCGTAGCAAGCAAACAAAACAAGCAAACAATGGGGTTTTATTTAAGGTATAGATAAGGCTATTCAAGATAAGGAGGGAATTGTAGAAATAAAAGTGATGCAAAAGGGAGCAATTGAAAGTGATAGATTTTGCTTCTTACGTCAATTACTATAATCTTTTAATTTATGCAATCAAATTTTTAAATTATTTTTTAAGAAAAAATATATATAATATAAATACAAATATAATAATATGACAATATCCCATATCCATTGCATATCTCATATCAATCTGAAATTACAATTGGAGATGTAGTGGTTCAAGTTAGAGTTGGGGTGGTGGCTCAAGTTGGAGTTGGGATGGTGGCTCCAATTGAGGTGGTGGGAATTTTAAAAATATTTAAATTTCATTTAATTGGATTCACCTGTAACCTTTGCCTCACTATGCGTTCAAACGGCAAATACTACATACTATTCATAATTCATCCTTTACATGAGAAATCAACGACGCTAGTTTGTGAGCCTAAAATAGAGAGCTTAGGAGCTACGAGTGTGTTTTTAGTGAGCCCAAACAATCATGTATGAAAATTTCGGTGAATTATTTAAAACAATCGGAAAAAGCAATTTTGAAATTTTAATATTGCTAAATATAGTAAGTTATTGGTCCTATTACCGTGGCCCTATGACCGTGGCATCCCCATTTTACACCAACCTCTGCACTTTAGAGTCCATTTTTCTAGGTAAATTGCTCCCCTCCCAAGTGAATCCCATTTCTTACGAATGTCTAGGCCCAGATTCTTTTGGTACCACAGTAAGAAACACAACCATTTATTCTCTCCATACTAACACAACAAAAATGATGCAAGAGTGTGATGAATTCAAAAAGACCACTGTCTGATCTTGACAATACATTACGGTCTGTAGTAAAATATATGAACGTTCCAATTCACGCACTTCCTGTTCACAAAGTTAGTCATACTATTTTCCTATCCTTCTCTTCTTTCTTTTGCCTTTATGGAACTTACATATTCTAAACCACAAGTTCACATACACGACATAGTAGATAAATAATGCAAAAAAACACAATCTAATAATATTCGAAATCCGGTTACATATGTAGGGCTTCTTAGTTCTTAGAAAATCTACGTTTGCAAAACGAGACCAATGTCTTCAAATACATCCAATGCTACTTAGATAAATATAAAGCTATAATGGACAAAACGTACTTTTGAGCGATACTTGGACATGAAATTCGAATACTATCAACTACGTAAAATCATCCCGGCTCTTTCAAGAACTGTCATGACTTCATCCATGCTCAAGCTTGGTGCATGAATGAACTTCTCCGTCTTGTAGTCCGCCTTGCATAGATAACGAAAAATGTAGTACAAGTGCTTGCAATTTACATACTTTCCTCGTTTCCCAATGGATGCTGAGGCCATACTACTAAAGTACAAGCAAGTGCAAGATGGAAAATTGCACAAAGTTATATGGTATACCTTGTGGTCATGTTTGGTACCAGACTGTAAAGTGATGACAGCTCCAAGGCCTGGATATGGAAGAATGTTCACTCCAAGAATAGTTCCTGTCACATTTCTTGCACTTTCCCATTGGTTACGATGATCTTCAGTGGGCTCTTTTTTGTTCCTTCGAATAGACTTCCCATTGCAAATTGATGGAGGTTTATCCCCATGAGGCGGCCTTGGATGAGTCCATACTACAGCTTCAAATAATTTTGACGACGTGAACAAACGCCGCGGAGATATGCAAAGTTGATGTTGAAGGTGGAATCCCGCTTCTTCAAACATAATGATCTCGTCAGAAGTTAAATTAGTTCCAATTGCCACTGGCCATACATTTGGAATTTCGGATCGACTAAGCACATGAGGTCTTTTCAGAGCCATCACACAACGCTTAATATCATCTGGACAAAACCAGAATTCATATATCTCCACCCTTGTACCTTTGAATTCCCGCTTTTGGCCTTTATACATGGGAGTTGCTGTTGCTTTAGAGCCTCTGACTATAAACATTGTGCACTTGACCTTTGTTTGCGACTGAGTTGCATGGCACTTCCTCCTAGACTTCACAGATATGCGAACAATGTGCCATTCACACATGTCACAATTTGTTTCGAACACATGCTTCACATGAGGCATAACGGTTGTGGTATTCTGAAAATTTGAATCGGGTGCTTCTGTACACTTATTTTGAATTCGCAAATGCAAAAAATTTACCTTGTCCGGGTGATGAAAATCACCTTCAAAACCAATGGGTAGGTCCAATTTGCACTTTGATGACCCAAAGACCTCTTCTCCTTCTAAGTGTGGTATGCAAGTGCAATATTCTTCAACACCAGGCATGCTACACAACACATCTATGATTTTTTGCCCATCCATGGATGCAACTGCTCTCTTGAGCTTCAAGTCGTGACGAGATGGTCCCAATCCAGATGGACCGCCATTCAAATATGCTCGATAATTCGTCATTTGCATGAAAGCGCGGACCCAATCATCACATGTAACAACGTACAAGTCCGTGCCACATTTATCAGATGTCTGCAACCACTTGTTGTGCACGTGGTTTCCGACAAATTACAAGATGGCATATCAGCCAATTCTTCTAATGACAGATCCTGCAATATACAATATGTATTACATAATAGAATATTGAGAGAAAAAAAAATACCTGAACATGTTGACCAAGAAAACTATCTACAAAATTTATGAACTTACCATTTCCATAAAGCCGCCCCATTGTCGATATCTGAAGTGCCAAAATGCTAACCACAACTCTAGTTCCCTCAAAGATTCCTTTGTTGATGCACCAGAGGAGTACCAACATGCTTTTATCTGTAAATACATATTTTCTGCTTCTGCTAGGTTCTTGGCGTCTTTGTAGTCTCTGCAAAGCTTCATGTGCTCACTTTGGAACTCTCTTCTGATGAGTCTTTCAGTGTGCTGCTTCAATGACGTCGCCTAGTGGAAAAGGCAAGTACGTTCTCGATCAATCATCTTCACAGTCGGATCACCTGATCCATACACAATACGAACAACGTTCCAATTTGCTTGAGCACTGTACGCCATAAACCCTTTGAAGTTTGGATGAGGTATACCATTCTTCTCCATAACCTTGTTTAGGCATTTCCACATTATGACTTGACCCTCAATGTCTTCAATTTGCATATCGCATACTGCTACTGTCATAACCTTGCAGAATATAAAATCATATACATGACATGCAATAGTTGTCCAATCTTTAACACGCTTGGCGTGATCAAACCTAATCCAACAGTTTTGTAGATCCCCCCCTGTTTGCATTTGCCTTACCAAATCAACACCGCTTCCAGGACCATCAACCAACATCTTGGAAATGTAGACTTTCTCCTTTCCTTGTCTTGGAAATACACTGTCATGGATGAACTCTATCTTTGCTTGTTTCTTCATTGCTAGAATATGGTCTATTTCTCCCCCCCCTTTCCCGAGTTCTTGAATGATGCAACAATATTCTGCACGTTCAGAGAGCTCAGGACTTGAAATTTGTCCATAACATCATCCAACACCTTCCCTCGCAACATCTCTTTGGGACCATCACCGGCGTGAACAAGAAACGTGTCTAGGAACTCCTTGCTAGCAGCCAAAGCTATGGCGGATACTTTTGCGGTTGGTGTCTTCTCCACTTCACGGGCAATGAGACTTGTTAGGGTAGTCAAAGAATCCCTACACAAACCATCCGCCACAGGGTGCTTGTGATTGCCAAGATGAATGCAAGCCCTGGACATATCCAGTCCACTAAAAACATAATAAATCCTTCCGTCACAGAAATCAACACAAGTAGGACTTCTTTTACAGACCTTGCAAACTAATGATGAATCTTTTGGAAGAATGTCTCCAACATTGAACGGAGAAATGGTATTACTGGACCACTCAGTCTTGTTTATCTTAGAGCATCTTTTCAAATAGTCGCATGCATTGTTCATACATGTTAAATGTCCAACATAACTGGACTTCCTGAACTTCAGACCTAAGTCGTTGTGAATGTTCAAGGTCATTGTATGGCACCATGTGTGGCCATCGTATTGTTTGTCCATTCCACTCATATTCTTAGAAGATACTAACAAGGCCGATGACCGACAAGGTGGCAACTCAAATAAAATGTCACCATCAAAATGAGGTGGAAGAAACTGGACCTTCTTGTACTTAATAGACTCAAAATCTATGTGTGCTACTTCGTTCCTACACCCCTTGACATTTGATAACTTCTTCAGACTGTGTATTATACTTGGAAATTGACGATCTAGTGGATACAATAGAGGGCGTGATAAGGAAGAACTACCCGGACTACATTGGGGGCCAAAGGTAGATTGCGGAGTGCTTGCACTTGTTGACGCATGCACCATGATGCGTGCTTTCGATGAAAAATGGCCTTGTACAACCACCTCTCCCTCTGAATCGCTAGATAACTCTACTACTGGACTTAAGAGTTGCTGGCTTGGTGCACCCACATTGTTACAACCTCCCGAATCCTTTGCTACCGAAGGACTACTAGGTACAATTTTAACATCTCTAAGAGATGTAAATTGAACAGTAGAAGCGTCAGATTGTGGTATCAATATTTTAGTCGATCCTGCCATGTGATCTATAGACAAACCAAATGCCCTATAGTGACCTTTAGGTAGGATCTAGTAATGACCATTCTCACTTCTAGTCTTGTACATCAACACTGATTCGACCAGAGTTCCACTCTCAGATATAACTTCCTCTTCAACATAAATGGAAGAAGGATTGAAGCCGTATCGGACATAAAGTAGATGCACTGGAATTTTGGCAATACCATCTACATTCACTCTAACACGAAGGGGAACCTCATGACCGTCCGCTCGGATAGAGACCATTTTATAAGACTGAGAGAATTTTCTGAAGCCCAAAAAAAAGTGCGGTGATGGAACTTCCACATGAAGTGAATTAGAAAGGGCAACATAGAAGAAGTGCAAATAGCATAATTGTAGATGAAGAGGAAAAGTGCACAATCATTTATTGAGTCTAGTATAGAAATCACTGAATGAATGAAGAACCATTGTATTGATGACACCATAAATTTAATTACTGCAGGCAGAGGCTATTTGGGGACAACGTCACAATGGTGCTACAATAACTGTTGCGTACCATTGTACTGATCAAAATAATGATTTGCCGTCAAAATGAAATTGTCGATGGAGTAGAATTGGCTAGAATTTTTCAATTATTGATCTAGAGTAGTGCACATGAACTGATATCATCCCTAAGTGAATTCCAACTTCACGTACGATCAACCTAGTGGTACGGTAGAAGGCTGGACAGTAGTTCAGAGCCTTCAGTGTTGTACAAAAATGTACATTTCAAAGGTAGACGATGTTGGATCTTTATGCTAGGGTAGGAGGCTCTGAAATCGCTCGGGCATTAAGAACCACCCCTATAAATGGCTCTTGAATGGAACAAGGTGATCTATAAATGGAACAAAGTGATCCTTAAATTGACCACTATAGTGCTATGAATGAATTAGAAAAAAAGGGATCCCAGCCAATCATCGGCTTTGCTTTTTCCCATCTTGTAAGTGAGCAGTTTATGGAAGACCTAGGGTCATAAAAAGGGACCTACGATACATCTCCTTTGAAAATTCATAACTAATTCAATATTGCTCAAAAACATATGAAACCACTTGTGTTAGATTCCTCGTCTATTTTTCTATCTCTGAAAAATAAATTAAAAATACTACCGACCAAAGAAGCATATGAAAAAGGCAGATGAGCTCTTAGATGGGCGATTCAAAAGCCTCCTACCTTAGTTGAAGTTGAAATTTCCATAACTAATCTCAAAAAGCTCAAAAAAATATAGAACAACTTAAATTAGATGCCAAATCCACTTTTCTATTGCGGAGAATGTACTAAAAAATATTCAAGGAATATTTCAAGCCTTCCGGAAAAACCAGTTTCAACTTGAAGGTGTTCGGTCTCTAGACCTCATACCTTATCCCAATATCCAAAGACCCAGCCCGTATTCACTAAAATCAACGGCCAATACAGACTGACCTTGGCCCACGCGGCAATCCTCTGTCGTGGAACCTGATCTTCAAACTCAAGGCCGCACTTTAGAAAGTCCCCGTCCGTATTTTCGGAACTTTGGACAGCAAGCTCCAACTTCTTGTGACCTCGGGCTTCTCCTTCTGCAACGCAAGGAGTGGGTAGCCATACTATGATTTACTAAGAACCTGCCCTGTTGAGTTTCCCATGGTTGTTTGAAACTGGAAATCGCCATGGCTACAAGGTCGCAGGCGCGCCGCGGTCAGTTGATGAGGATGAACATCTCCCCTGCGATAAATGTTGAGGTAACTGATTTCTAGAACTTGTAAGATTTGTTTTGTCGATGCCGTGAGACTTCAATAACTAGATCATTTGTTGTGTTATCTTCACAAAGACCGCTCAAACGAGAATGCTCTATCGCCTCTTAGGGTTTGGAAGGAAAACGTTCTAGTTGCCCCCCAAAACTGAATGAAACCGCGGAAGATCAGTCAGACTTTAGTCGTAGTCAAATTATTTGTGAATCCTTCCGTCCTCTTGTTCTCTCCTGGTCCTGTTAAATATTTTTTTGGTCCCGGACACGTGGGCCTCCGAGTGGGCTCTCGGTGGCAAGAGGGCCCTGTCCAAGACTGAGCTCCGGAAATCTGAGTCCCTGGTCTTCGTAGATTCGTGACAGCTATTCATTAGACATGTCATTGCCGTGTTTAGTGATGTACTACTTTTTGTCTGAAAGAGTCAGTTGTTATATAATTGGTAAGTATGTAATTCTTTCAATTCCTCTTGTACATAATCCTGTAATTTATTTGAATTGATCAACTACTGTCTTCTTGCTTTAGGATGAAACTATTGTAGTCGGCGGTAGTTTGGAGACGATGTCATTGTCTCCTGTGCACTCATCGGATAATTCACAACCTGGTATTCATTCTAAGGAGGATGTAGAGGATTCCATATCTGAGGGCAACGTCAAAGCTGGACAAGAGTTATTGGAGGACGACATACGTAAGACTCAAAAATTGGGCTTCGTGTCCAACATTTCAAGTTTGCGTCTTCATCCTATATCCTTGTCCCGGATTAAAATACCCCTTTGCAGATTGGTGCCAAACTGCCAATGCCAATGGTGAGACCAACTCTGAGCTGTGATCTAACAAAATTGGAGCAAGAATTCGTCCATGGCTATGATGAAGGTGCATGTGTGTTTTATGCTTCAATTTCGGATGAACAAGGTAATTCAGGAATTTTCACTGAGTCGGAGAAGGCAAAGTGGGGGACTCTATGGAACTCAGTGAACAATTCCTTCAATGTAGAGCTGAATGCTCAAGCAGAATTGAGGCATTTAGCAGACAAAAAGTTCTATATCTGTGTTGGAAATCATCGTCGACTTGCTTGGATGAACCACATTAACCGACTTCATAGCAAGGAATTGGAGTGGCATATTTCGGTGGATACTATCATCCTCGACACAAAAGGTCGAATAGGGCTTGCTATGCAGTTGATGCATGATATCAATAAGCAAGTAAATAATTTGGTTTTGGAGTTTGAGTTTATTTGCATACATTAACCTTCAATGTCATTATTGGGAGTTGTTATTTATGTGTTGACTCATTTGAATTCAATTTTCTTGTGAATAGGCAAACTGAGAACTCCCATGTGAAAACAAATTTGGTTCACACACTCTATCGAGTCCAGAAGTATGGTTCTATGCCAATTGACAAGTTCAATGAACTACTAAGCCCAGAGGATGTCAAGACTTGTCAGCAGAATACGCGAAAGACATGGTATTCCATGCCGCTTGAGGTGTTCACATCCTTCATTTTTCAAGTAAGTATATAATTTTCTTTCTGGTGTCATGCACAAATGTCATTTTGCCTTTTTTGTATTAATTGGAAATTGCTAAGTTGTATTCCTAATTTTTGTGAATTCTAAATTTATTTTTCAGCAAGAGATTGCTGCAGCTGTTGATACTGTTGTGAGAAAATATCATGAAGATACCCCTTTAGAGGACGTCACAAGTGTTGGGGTAGCAACTGCTATGAGATCAAGTTCAAAAGAGGCAACTGATAAATTGTACAAAAAACTGTCAAAGATAGTAGCTGTTGCAAATCTTGCCTTAAAACACGAATGGCTTCAGGAGGTACAAATTCCACATGTCCTACATGATTTCATTTAGTGGATCCAAGTCTTTGTATATCTAAGGGTTTTGGTGTCTTGATTTTACACATTGAAAGACACTGGAGTTTGTATGTGGTACAAGAACTCACCTTGGACAAGTTGCAATTAATTGCAACTGCAAATGTCCAGGCTAGCCACAAGGTCAAGTGGTTGAAATGGTTGAATGCCTCTGGCCCCAGTCGTGAGGCTTGCCGTTTTCCTCCAAGACCAATTAACGATGAGAAGCTCAGTGCCTTCCTATCAAAAGCTTGTTGGTTTGCTGGGGTAATAATTTGTAGTCATTCATTATGTATTCAAATCCTAGAGATAATTTTATTCAATTTCATGTTGCACATAGTCACCTGACTTAGTCATATCCATCACTAAGGCGTTTTTTTGGATGTTCTATAGATTGAAGATGCTGCGCTAGAGATGTTTGAGAACATCAAGAAGTCTGATAGCATCCCTATCAATATGGAGGTGTTGGATGAGCCACAATCATTGTCCGACTATTTGGAGACATGGCGGATGAAATTGTGGGAGCATGCCTACGTGGGGGTCTTCAAAGGAGCCGACGCATTCAAGAAGTCTGATTCTTTTAAAGAATTCAAGGGATCCAATCTCGTTGTGAAGCGAGTCATTTACAGGTAGTCATTTGAATTTGCAAACTGTTGGTGCTCTTTATTTTCTTAATAATGTTTTAGTAGGTTGTGAGAATCTATGCTAGTTACTTTTTATTGGTCCACAGATATTTCAAGTTTGAGTTATATGCGAAGAAAGCTATTGCAAAAGCAGATTTGCCTCCCTTCCTACACACCTGGCTGGATGGGTCTTCCCCGGATTGTATGTTCTCCCCTTCACAGTTGAAGAACTGGACTAGTGTCCACCTTCAAGATGGTGCTTGGTATTTGGAGTGCAGCCAAGGTTTTGCTCCTACTGAGGAGTAAGATCTTCTCTAATCTCTAAATGATAGTGTTGTTGTTGAGCCGGAATTTGATGAGTTCGTCGGTTTGGATGTTGAGGCAAAAGCAAGAGCTCTAAAAAAAAAAGAGATATCAGATAAGAGGAAAGTAGAGAAACAGGAGATAGCAAAGAAGAAGGCCGAAGAAAATGAAGGGAAGAAAAGACATGAATGTGAGAAGAAGACACTCGAGAAAGCGAAGGGTAAGAAGAGAAAGGCAGATGCACCAGTGGGTGAACAAGCAACAAGTGAAGCAGGGATGAAAGATACGTCATCCAACTTTTCACTAACGCAAGAACGACTGTTGCATGGCTTGCCAGCCAAGATTTTAGACTTCACATTCATGCCGGCCATTGATGAGCTCATCCTCAACGTGTCTATGACTAATTTACTTAGTGCTGATGGGGGATCTTTCCCTGAGTCGTACAACAAGGTTATGAATTTTTTTGAAATGGTATGCCTCACTTTCATTCTCTCACTATGTTTTATTCATATGGCATACAGTTCTTCATGTTTGTCTTGGCAATTTCTAACATAAATGTTTGCACACAGCATTCATGCGACAAGGATCGTTATTTCAAGGGTGTTTTAAGCAAGGATGAGGCAATGGACTTGATGATTGTAGATGTTCCCGAAGGATTGCCAGTTCCTACAGTTTCTAGTCCACCTAATTCTATTCCTGAGTGGAACAAGTATTCAATAGATTGGTTACAACCCATCTTCGACTTTGCAGAGACCTATCTACACGATGGTGGTGGATTACTTGTTATGTACCCGTTCTGTCGGGAAATCAAGTCCAACCTTCTTGGCTATATGGGACAATATGGGTTCCAATCAAAGAAGGATTGGTGGGGCATGAACATGTTGCATCTAACATTGCCACTGAATCCTTTATCTACGGTAAGAGATTGTCTTTAAGTTTCTTCAATTCCATGACCATTTCATTTCCTATTTTGTTAGTTATCCTAACTAATTGAAGTCTGCAGACTATGCGATTTTTAGTTTCTCTATATGTGAAATCTGGACGACCTTCTTTGACATTTTCTTTTCGAGAAGTTCTAGTTCATGAAGCAGTTGGAGTGAATGTTGGTCGAGATGACATCCTTCAAAACTTCTGTGGTAAGGATGATGTTACAATGAATGTCAATATTCCTTGGCGAGGACCGCACGAGAAGGCCCGTCCTTTCATGCAGATGCTCATTGAGGCTACTACTTTATTTGGTGATGTGGTCATGGATTTCACCACAGAGACAGGTTTGTTCCACTTTTTTTTGTCATCGCCCTTTGTGATTTGTGTAGTCAATTAGTTTCACCTTAAAATTTAAATTGCATTTGTTTATATTTGCAAGTTCCAGTATCTTTGTTTGTCGGGCTACCGGTTGCCATATTGTCGCATTGGAAGAAGACTCATCTATATTTGACGTCGTGCTTGCTCCCCTTGTTCGCACAGTGGCATTGGATGGAACACCACAACAAGCACAAAGTATCCCTGTTGTTGATTTGGATGATGAGGAAGTGGTTCCCCGCAAAATCGTGAAGAAGTCCAAATTCAATAAGTAAGTGAAGCATTCAATTTTGTCAAGTAATTTCCAATGCTACACACATGGCTTTGAACTTATATGTAACGGATTTTTATTGTAGGCAAGCTGAAGAGATGAAGAAATTGAAACATCAACCATTCTTTGCTGATCCTGGTTTCTTCCGAAGTCCTCTAAGATCATTTCAACTTCTACATTATGCGGAGGCAATTGCTAAACGGTTCGAGACTTATGATCCTAGAGAGACTTCCAAGGCCCATGTTGTTGATCCTCGTGTCCTTAGATTCATAGATGATTTGCCGATAGAGTCATGTGGCGATCATTTGGTTAGTGACTATAGTTCAACGTCCGGTTCCTTTACTGCTGCTCTTGATTAAGATGAACCCTAAATTTTAAAACTATAGCCCTATATAAATTTTATTTTTTTAATATATATATATATATATATATATATATATATAATATTTTTCTTGTCTATATATGTATTTATATTTCAAAAACCATTAAACTGAATTACAATATCATTGTAAGTATAATCTTCTTAAAGATGAAGGGAGAATTCTTTAAATTCTCATGTCTTCTGAATGACACAATTGTTGTATTGCTGAATCCTCAATGATAAAGGTTTGCCAATTTCAAATTTAATCCGAAATCAATAAACACCCTTCCCTTTTTTATTAGGTAAATTTTACCCTAAACCTTATCCACGGTTATAGGTCCAGCGGACATCCAACCCAAAAAATAACAACATAAATTCTAAGCTCTTAGGCTCTCCGGCTCTCGGGCTCTCGAGCTCATGCTCCCAAGCTCACAAAATAGCACCCCCAATGAGAAATAAGCCTCAAAATTGGAACAATGACATCACTTTCTAGGAAAAATTAGTTTTTTTTTCAAAATAAAATTGATTTTTTTAATAATTTAATAACCGCAATCCTTGTTGGCCAAAATTCAACCAACTAGGACTACTCTTTCTTGATTTTTTCTTTGGTTTTCTGATGCAACACTACCATCATTGCTAGTCCTAAGTTTGGAGGCCTCCTTTTACTTAACCCCTAAAGGACCACAAGGCCACCACATGACTTTACAACTACATTTGTAAAAAAAATGATATATAAACCTCAATAAAAGTCTATAAGTAACATAGAGACCTTAGATGATTTTGTCTTGTCGTATCTGTCAATGCAATCCAATTGAAAAATGATTGAGTGAAATTTTTGGTGAAATTTTTGAGAATGGAAAAGGCATTGTGGGCTGTTACTTAACATTCTCATATTTTTTTTTCTACATCTCAAAATGATTTGAAAAAAATCACACATCAATATTATGATATTATGCACATGTGGAAAAAAAATAAGAACTTTTGGAGCACTTTTGAGCATTCCAATCTCAACATTTTGATTGTAGAGTACATACAAAAACTCCCTAACCAAACATCTATCATCAATCTTGTCAACAAAGGCATTGTTTCAAAAATTGTGCAATTTTTTGGATCATTTTTTTATTTATAGGAAAGCTAAATAAGTCTTGTTTTATTTCAACGGTGGCAATTATCAAAATTATTCCACATAAATGAGGAATTATGCTTGTTACAAGAGCTAATAAAAAAAACAAGGACTATTAATACTCAAACACACCTGGTCCTTTAGGGGTTAAGGCCCCATTTTTCTAGTAATGTTGGCTAAACTCATGATGCTAAACTGCTACCCATAAATTCAAATTGCTAGCAGATTGGGGCATAAAATAATTTTAAATTAAATGACTACATATAAGGGAAAAAATAATTTCTTTTTGAAAAAAAATTGATGAAAAAAAAAAAATGTCAACAACATTCATGAAAAACGGCATTTGCCTAATTATATATTTTGTAAAAAATATTCAATTTGGCACCATGATTGTTCATTGAGCTTTGATGCTAAAGGACCCCTAACTTCATATCTAAGCATGATATCTAACATTTTATTTATTTTCAATGGTAGGGGCTCCAATTTTTCATTTTGAAAAATATGGGAAATTATATTTTACAATCAATGAATGAATTCAGAAAATTCGAATTCATATTTAGACACCTTGCAAGGACCTAGGTTTTATTTTTGGTAGAGTAGGCAACCCATTTTCAACCATAGATACACACCATTTTCCGTAGTATAGGATGGTGTATTTCCATTCATACCCAACATGTGGCACTGCCTTTGTGTGGCACAATATGTGGTGCAAAAAGAAAGCACATATGGATGCCAGTTTCATCACTTCCAAGAATGGAGTATTGTCAGTTAATCGACCACAACCTATGGTTGGAAATACAATACCCTACATGACAAGAATAGATTTTACAAAATCTTGATGAAAAAAATTAGGATAATTTCATTTCTTACAAAAAAAAATGTAAAAGAACTTCAAACCTTCCTCATTTCAATTTGCCTACACAGGAAATAAAATTCCCTTGCACTCCCATCCGGCAGATAGGCTCAATTCCTTCCTCATTTCAATTTGCCTACACGGGAAATAAAATTCCCTTGCACTCCCATCCGGCAGATAGGCTCAATTCCTTAAATGGTTGGAAATGGATCACCATCTCATAGCTTTTGTTAGAAACTGCCACATTATCTAGCATATTGATCAAAAAATGACAAAAAAATGATGTTTGGTTCAAACTTCACATTCATCCAAATTCATGGATCTATAAAATCAACCTTTATTCATGACCAATTTGACAAAATTGAGGTAAGCAATTTATTTGTACAAAGTATTAAGCAAACACAAGAATATTGGTGAAAACAATAAATGTTAGCAAAAACAAGAAATATTAGCAAAAATTCATATGTCAGAAAAAGATAAATTATAAAAAACTAGTGAGCTCCAGGTGTAAATCGGGGTATTGAGCCCGAAGTGATTTGAACACCACTCTATCAAAGGTGCTACCATTACACCACGGATCATGGCTCACAACTAACAAAACAAAGTGATTGAAGAGTACCCATTTTTCAATATGAATAAGACATGCTTGACCACTCATAAGCCACTTTTTGGCCTCCACAACTTTACAGGACTAAAAGAGTCTAGGAGTTAAGTCCCTTCTGTTTAATTCTACAGCAGCAACATGTTATCAGTTAACCAAACACTCGAGGAAAACAGTCCACAAGGCTCTCCATAAGGAAATGAAAATGGACTCAACTGGCACCTCAACTGCACTAAGTAGCATTTAATCGAAATTGTGTACATCACTGAACGGAGAAGTTGGCTATTACTAGTTTACCACTTATGAGATTCTGCCCCTAAAAGTCCTAGCAGATATCAGCTCAAAGCCACTTTCGCCTTTGAACATGACAAGTCGTCAAGAGACGCCAGCAAATGGGGCAGAAGATTGATACCTCGTCATCCCCGTGGCCTGGCAGTTTGCCAGAAATATTAAATTTCAATTCTGCAGCAAAGATGGTCCTGGATTCCACTGTCCAGATCCAAGTCCATCCCAGACAGATAAGGAAGGGAGAGGTATTACATAAAATTCAATACCAAACCAAGGGACCTCCCTTTTCTCCCAGAAAATCAAGACCCCGACAGGAAAGATCCTTTTGGGCCCAACCCGCAACAGTAAGTGAGACGGCGCGTGTCATAGAATGTCTTTTATCTGACAACTTCTCGCCCAAAACCAAGCTCCATGCCATGAACCATCAGCATTGTATCGCTTAATTGAAAGTGAGTCTTTCACAAAGCCAAGAACAAAACCACATGTTGCACGTAACTGGTGCTGCTGTTGGAGCGCTCCCTCAATGTCTTCACCAGTTATCAGCTCACTTCCTGAAACACAGGATGTTTAATTTCCATTCTCAGGAGCACTAATCACCCGCTTATTCTGCTTTCTTGGCTTCCTTCATTCTCCGAACAATCTCATGAGCTGTATTGAAAACTCCATTTGTGGCCTTGTTGCATACAAAACAAAGTTTGTTTCTCGAGTGATGCTGCACAACCACAAAAACCATAATTATTATTTTTCCTGCAACAAGATATTGAACCATCCAGTTTCTGCAAATTTCAATCCAAGACGCCATCTATTGAATCACCACTGACAACATCTGATAGGAGAATCAGGTAATTAAAAAGAAAGCAGGAGACACACCTTCAGAGCACAATGTTCGCAAAAATAGTGCTTGCATTGGGTGACTACAGGATCAGTGAAGGGCTCCCGACAAATAAAGCAAGCAAACGGAAGTGCATCTTCATCGTCACTGTCAACCCCAGCTCCTTCGCCCTCTTCCGTATCGGCTTCTCCTCGAGCGAGTCGCTGTTTCCTAACTTTTTCTTCTTGATCCCACTCTCTCTCCATTTGCCACCCTGTCACCGCAATCAAAATTATAGCTTAATACACCTCTCAAAGTAAGTCAACCTAATTACATGATAAAATCACAGATTACCGTATTCGAAATCAGAATCAACTACACTCAAACATCATTATCCTTACAACCTGGGGTGGATTTCCAATTTTTCCACTACGACATAGTTTGAATGAGTGACAACTGTGCAACAGTCAATGATAATGCTGCAAGTGAGCAGGATATTCTAGAAATCCATATTAGATAACGTCATAAAGAGTTTTACGTGCGTACAGATATCTAAACCCTAAACCAAAAAATCGACTGATATGCGACAGAAACAGACCAAAAGCACTACACAGGGAAACCCGAAACCACAAATCCACTACTACGCAACAGACACAAACCAAAGCACTACTACACAGACAAGCCCTACAACAAGCCCTCCTGCAGCAATCAAGGCCAAAGTAAGCTACTTAAACCACGAATTGCAAGAACAACATCAAAACTCCATTACTACCAAAATCGACCAAGCAACAACCACTCACCAGATTTATAATCTCCACGATCATGCATAAACTTGCACGAATCTCCATACCCGCAATACCCCGTCTCCTTATAATCCTTGCAAATATCCGGCTGATAATCAAATCTCACCGTCATCCGAATATGCGCTGAAGCTCTTAACGGCCCATGCGCTCCCCCTGCCTTCTCCCTGGAAATCGTATGCTCCTGTCGAAACCCCGCCTTATGATCCACATAACCATTGATCCCCTTATACACTTTAGGGTTTGCACTACTCGACTCTCCCCCGCCACTCGACTTAATCGCCTCACTCGCTTGCTTCAACACCCTCTCTCGAATGGCCCGATTGTCCCTGTCGAACGCCGTCTCAATCTCAGAAACAGCCGTGGCGCGGCTATCGTCTTGTGTCTGTACCTGGCGAGTGGACTCATATACAAATACATCCCGTTGCTTGGATTCGGAGTCCTCGAGAGGAGTTCTCTCTCTTTTTGTCCCAGAACTAAACCCTAGCCGACCGTCGGCCTTCCGAGCAAGCTTGTTGCGATTGCTTGTTGAAATAGCAGATTTGTTGTTGTCCTCGTCTTCTTCTGCCGCCGCGTCGGCTTCATCGGCTGTGGGACGCTTGCGAATGTTTTTGTTGCGGGAAGGCTTCTTGAAAAAACCTAAACCCTCAGAGGGCTCCATTGAAACCGAAATTGCGTTCTACTGCACCAAAAACTGAGCCGAAATTTGAGAAGGGAACGTGAGTATTTGAAACTGCGGTTGTAATAAGACGAGAATTCGCAATCGGAGTATATAAAGGCTGATGGAATTGGAAAGCGAGATGATGCTGCGGGGGTGAGTCGGTGAGGAAGGTGCGTTTGAGAGGAATGAGCCGGGGAAGTACCGTCCGGCTGTTGGATGGATGAGGAACGTGTCTCGCACGACGAACGATCTTTCATCCATGTTCATCCAAGAATGGGACACTAGTAATGAAATTTAGTCTTTTGTGTCACCTACATTTGTTACATTAGAGAGACTGTTTGCATCACAATTTTCAAGCCACCCTATATGCACCACTATGTTTCAATAGTGTACATTCTGAACTTCTAAATGTCTTCCGCGAATACATAGTGGCCATGAAGTGGCACAAAGAAGGTCTCTTACTTTATACCATCACCTAACTCAATCTAATTCTCATAAATGTTGATTATGAATTTAGTGCAAATTGACCTATTTGAGCAACCAATGTAAATATCAATAGGGCATCTTAGATCCATTTTAGAAAGGAAATATAAGTAAAAAAACAAACAGAAGCCTCTAAAAGCCAATTTGAGTCTAATGTAACAAGTATATAAAGACTTCTTGTGATGGGAGTAAATGAATAAGTGAATTGCAATATTCTAAAATAAACATCTTATGAATCTTATTCACCCTTACATGCTTGGATTAAAGATTAAAAAATACCTTTTTCTAAATCTTAATAAATAATTATAATTCCTTCAAGACATCATTATTATAAATTCCTTTAATGTTCACTTTCTTCTTTCCATTGCTGTATTAAATATTCTTTAATGAATATTAATTGAATGAATTGTATTACAATTCACTTTGACTCAATACTTTTTTGAATTTATTATCCCTAGCCAAATGTATAGGTTATTTTTATGATAGTTTATAATTACCTAACTTGTACTTGAATAAAAACTTGTTAACCCATGTGTATTAGTTATATTTTTCTTACTCTTATAAATTCCTTTAATGTTCACTTTCTTCTTTCCATTACTATATATTCATCATTCAACCTTTGATAACATAATGTCTTACTAGTAAAAAGTATACAAAAGTTGACTAAAAAAAATCATCCATTAGATCATTGTTCAATTTTTTGTACAAAATAATATTAAAATTCTTCTAATACTAATCATTTGTCTAATTAATAGCAATGCAACATTAATCACAACAAATTATTATTACAAGAGACAATTTATACAACCAAATAATATATCAACATGCACTAATTTAAAAATACATGTATAAGAAATAATATGAATGTATGTCACACACAAATATGTCAAATCCATATACCTATAATATAGCTATGTTTAAAAAAAGAAGTTAGTTGACAAAAATATAGAGTATGGGAACAAATGCATGGGAGAAACCAAAGGTTAATACAACTAAGCTTCTAAAAATGGGTAAATAACCAAATGAATTTTGAAAGTTTAAGATTAAAAAGAATCAAACTTTCAAGAAAATTTATGATTCTAGCATAAATAATAAATAGAGGCAATAACCAAAAAAATTATGATTCTAGCATAAATAATATATAGAGGCAATAACCAGAGTAGGTACTTGAAAAAACAATTGAATAATTATGGGAATTGAAGGATAATAGCCAGTAAAGCTCAAAAATCCCCATCATAATAATGTGCACTATTGCAGTACAACATCGCAGCCACCCTACTTCAAAAGTAGTGCATAGTCAAAGACAAAAGAACAACCAACCAGATAAAAGTCGGAAGTTATGCAACAAAGCCTTAAAATAGAACCTGCTACGCACAACAGAACTTCATCTCTACTAGGAATCATGCCACAGACTGATGAAATCCCAACTTTATTTATTATAAATCCTCCAGAAGTTTCTTAACCATGATATGTTGTTGAGTGGGAGATAAAAACTCGGAGTTCTGAATCGCATTGGAAACAGTGATGGTGGTGGCTACTTTTGGCGCATATACCTGGAAAATGATAATGTCATAAAACGAAAATTTAGCATGAGGACAGTGTACTAAACTTGGTCGTCACAACGAAACAAAATTTGACCGCATGAGAAACCAAAGAGGAAATCTCAACCAATCAATTTAGATTCACAGGACAAACTAAAAGTAACAAGGACTGGAGCTGGCATCACAAAAGCCCTTCCCTAGTGATTATCAATGGTTTCAGTACTGCTTCAAAATATCGATGGATTAATCCTGAAGTGGCGTTGTTTTAGTTCCATTTCAGTGTTTTCTCAGAGACTTCCAGGGTTTTTCAGATCCTTGGACTTTCAACAAACTAAAAAGGTTCTAAAAACACAACAAAATAGCAAGTACACCTTGTCATTTCAGTATTAAGTCACAAACTAATGGAAGCAGCACTGAAACAATTGTTAATTAGTGGGACGGACTACTGTGAAGTGTGAAACTAAGCTCTATTGTGAAACCAAAATACCTTTTCCTAGCAGCAGCAAGGAAATCGTTACAAAATTTCATGGGGCAAAGACACAAGGGGAATGTAATTACCCAAACACGGCCGTTCAAGCCTACAGCAATCTCAAATGATATGTTCTTGCCTAATGCTTCCAAGACTGGAGGTGACGGCTTACTCAGCAATCTGACACCATTAGACCACATCAAATTTAAGTTTGATTTCTTGAACTTTGAGAGAAGATATCTGCAATGCACAAGTAATCTCACAGCGCAAACTTGGGCAGATCAAAAAAACCTATACAGGATATGATAACACTTTATCACCAACATGATAAATAGAGGTCTTACACACGTGCCAGTCCCGTGCTGCAATCAAAAATGTAACCTCCCTTCAAAGGCCCAAAGCCCGCCGATTTTCCAGAGGCTGCAACAGACAATTAGAACAGAAGGTAAGGAAAATGCTACTGACCAGCAATCTTTAAAGTTGTGTGCGAACAGTTTTCCATTGTAGTGGTTCGCTGTTGCAACAATTCACAATATTAACAGTTCTGACCAAGTCCTCTTTGCAGCAGGAAGCAAATCCCACAGAACAAAATAAATCTACAGTTGTTTCAGTCCTCACATCTTCCTAGATTCAAATGTTAGCATCTGCAGTTCAGATATAATGAAATGAGCTTGAAGGAGAAAAATAAAAAAAAAGCTTGAAGCTTGACCAGAGCAACATGAACTTCACAATTAGCCTTACCATCAGTACAAGAAAGCTCTGGATCACTGTCTCTATGAGCATTGACAACGCGTGCATAAACAGCTGCTCCAACCTGCGCTCAACCAGTCAGAGATGGAAACACATTGAGAGAAGCTACGTTTCATTTCGACACACTTATTGGCTAATCAATGATTCAAACATGTAAGGAAACATGAGATTTAAGACATTACATCTACAAAAAAAATTGGAAGCAAAAGCAATCCCAGCACTTAAGGTACAAGTCAGCCCTCCAAAGTTTACGTTGACATGCCTGAAGATTAGGAAAGTTCCGCCGAGTGGCACCCTCAAAGGCCAAAATGGGAAGTGATGCAAATGCAGGACCGCCTATGTCTAGTAAAAACATCTGCGCAAGGGCAAAGAATGAATTACAGTAGTAACTTCGGTAATATCAGGTCAGTTCCAATCTACTAACTGAATTTATAATCAGCATATAAAATTCCATTCTCTTTCCAAACAGCAGTAGTAGCAATTCGATTCAATAGAAGAACATAGAAGTGAAACAGAAAAACTGCAGGACCACTGGAAGTTACCTCAGAACGCCGATCCACCATGATTCCTACTACTGTGTCCTCCACGTTAGGTATATACTGCAAGTGTCAATCATATTATTAGATAATAACCTGTCTGGCAATAAAGAAGAGCTTCCAAAGCCCTAGATTATTTATTACTCCGTACTAGTTATGAAGTCAACATGTGCAAACCCAAAGCTAGCGCATCACTAAATTCCAGAGCACGAACCCGTTTCTGAGAGCCTTCCACCCAGTATTTGTTGCTTTGCTTTTGAAATCGTAGCCTGCCCACCTTTGTTGCCAATATACTGTCGCCATCCTGACATAAATACCAAACAGAGGATATTCCTCATCAGAAAACGCAAGATTGTTGCACAAGCATTTCAAAATGATAAAAACACGAGGCAAGGTCATATTCACTCTCTGTTTCGGAAAAACTAAAAAACTAACAACTGATGTGATTGATTACCTGTCGCAACCCACTTCCAATTCGCAATACCTTGTCGACACTGCTAATATCCAGCACTATATCACCTGGAGCCTGTTCACAAAAGTATGTAAAGGCTAAGGCACGTTCTTACCGGAAAACCTGATCGACTAAGCGTTAAACTCTACAATCCCAATATGTCGTATGCCCATCAGGTGAAGGCTGAGGTACCACAAATACATAAATGCGACACCCTAAAACCTTGAACAAAGAATACATATTGTTTATAGAACGTACACCCTCTTACCATCAGAACTCGAGTCAGTTTAAGATCATCTAACAAAAAAAATTGAACCATTACAAAGGGTATATACAGTTATCCAAATAAGGCATACTTTGGTGCATGGGAATCCACTTGAACTTGCTAACAGGAATCAATAAAAATTTGGTCAGTCTAATAATAATAGGAACTATACTCAGCGATTAAAGTGTCGCTTTTAAGTGATCAATCTACAAACATTCATTTATTTCCACCACCACATTAACCCACACACAATGATCTCCAAATGGCAAAAAATTCCAGAATGACAAAAATGGAGGAAAATCTAACCAACACTTTGGAGACGAACGGTGAGACACCGCTGGGGTCAACTGCAGCAGCAGGGGCGACTTCACCATCTTCAGTTCCCTCGACCTTCATCCTCTAAGCTGCAAATTCTCTGGGTAACAGAAGCTCAGACAAGAGTGCAAATACGAATAATGTTGTTCCAATTCAGCGCCCGCGAAACAACCTGTACAAAGAATTAGAAACAATCAACGACATAAAAACCCTGACCTAAACATAAGCATGCAAAGTTGGAAGACACTACACCAATTCTAGGTCATATTGGTGATCCTTAAAAGGAAACCGTATGTCATGATTCAAGAATATTGGGAATCTCTTCCTCTACCTTAGCTAGACTGATTTATCCTATAAGTGCGAGTGACACTACTATACCAAAGTCAGTCTGATATATTACTGTATAGAACTAATTTCCCCAAAATTTGGTAGAGACAATAATTTGCAGGTTTAGCTAATTTTGTACCCTTACTAATACTATAAATCAGTGGAGTGAACACGTCAATCCTGAACTCATTCCAAACTCACACTAGGGAGGGGGAGTCACAGTTACTCACCACAAACATTCCATCACTCTCAATGAATTTGTTTTTTCCAACATTCGCATTGATCATGAAGCCACTGATTCCCAAACCCTAAAAATTCATCGAGAATGACGAAACGATTGGGCAAGAAGTAACTCCCGTAGTATTGGTTTGCTTTTCCACACTCATGTACAAATTCCAAGTAAGCCGATTCCAGTGCATTACACATCTAACACTATTCAGACCATACAAAACCAAGGGAAGAAGCAGAAGGCACCGCAAATCCAATGCATTGCCGGCGGAGTTCATAATTCACCAGAGCACCACTTGATAAACCCTAAACGCCAACTAAACCAGTACAATACTCCTGCACGTACCGTAAAATAGGCTCAAGTCCGAGATGCCTAAGAGGTAAGATGCAATGGTCTGAAGCAGCAAAATGCCTTGCAAGCCAAGCGAACTGCGTAGAGGATGAACTACTGGTAGTTTTACTGGTCCGGTGGAACAAGCTCATGCAGGGAGGACAACGTCCGCCATAGCCAGGCAATGCTCTGCAAAATCTCAAAAACATAAACCAGTTTCCCCTATCAAAACCCTAAAACCCCAGAAGAAAGGCTAAATTGGGCGGGTGGGGACAACTGGTAATAACGCTGAAATTTTGTTATTTACCGCGGATGGAAATTTTGAGTTCATATTTGAACCCAAAATGTTGGGTCTAAATATTTTAGGTTCATATTCAAATTCCAAATCCTCTGGATTTTATCAGAAATGATCGATTTGGAATTAAAGAACTCAAATTACCTGGGAGAGGTTGAGAAATTTCAAGTTTTCTAAAACAAAATAGGGGGCAAATTTTTACATTTTATCCCTAGGTAATGAGGGTTGATTTTTCCTATGAAGGAAAGAAGGGTCTTAATTTGAATAGTACTTGTTGAAGAACCAATCTCTAAACCTTATGACATATTTTATACTAAATATTAAGCAACTTGACACCAATGTATTTCCAATAGTCATTGAAGGCCACCTCAGACTACATCCAAAGTCCCAAGCCTCACATCACTCCAAAATGCCTATTTTGACAAAACTTTCTGAGAATTTTGGCACCAAAGAAGGAGGATTTAGAGGCTGAATTGGATTTTCCAAGTTGAATGAAAAAACAACTTGACCTGCAAGTCTAAACAATTTTTTTGAATATAAAATGAAGAAAACAAAGAAACCACCTTAAGCATCCTAGTGGATTGAAATTCAATCCAAATTTGTCCAATGCAAATTTGATGTTGAAAGTACTATCTCAAAATTAATTTTTGGCCTACTTGATTGCTATACAATATTATGAATGAGTCAAGATGGAATAGAGTTGGGACTTTAGTCTTCACACTACTAAATCCTAAATCCCACATTTTATATTTCTTATTCACCTTCTACAACCCAAGAAAATTGAGATTTAGAAAGTTAGGAATTGAGATGTGGTGTAAAGTGCCTCTAAATTGCCCTCAACCATTGCAACTACTAAGACAATCCAACATGTTTCAAATTTCACCCACTGGAGGAAAAAAATTAGGCATTTATATAATATTTTATAAATAATAAAAGATTATTATAATTTCTTAATTTTTTTTTGTAGATCCAAAGTTTTAAAATTAACAAATATAGTAGCTACCTCATTGCTTGAATTCTAATAGAATTATCTCAAATTTTCATGCTTTTAAGACCTAAATGCACCTCCATCAAACTCAATTTTAGCTTTCAAAATGTATATCATTTGCATTTGATTTAAACAATAAATTTAAAATATATGAATTTAGTTCATCTCATATTTAAAAATTTAAAAATTCCATGAATTAAATGACGTACTACAATTGCTAATGGAGCGCTACATATTAAAATCCAAATCACACAACATATAGTGTCTTTTGTTGTTTTTTCTTTTTCTTAGAAGTTGTTTCAAAGGTAATGACTATTTCTTGCTATAACCATCATCATTGGCAAAAATCTTAGATTACTTTAATATGCACTATAATTGTCACCCATCTCAATATTTGTAGATTTCTTGTGTTAGTTTTCTTACGTTTTTACAATATAGATTTTAAAAACTTTTCTTTATAAATATTGTGTAGACCAGGGGATACAGATATGTTTGACTTCAAAAATAATATTTTTCAATTTAAAAAGCAACGCATCAAAAAAAATTGAATAATTAAATATAATTTAGTATTTTTAAATCAACATAATTTTTATTTATAAGCTTGAAAAAAATCATGTACAAATTACATAGCTAGTTTACATTCAATTTTTGAAAAAATAATTAATTATTGGTTTGAAATTTATTTAAAATTATTGATTATTACATATGAATATGATCTATGGATTATGCTTTATAGTTTTAGTTTGAAATCCTTCAAACATGCATTTCATACTAAAGTGTTATAGTTCTAGAAATCTAAGCAATCGCTTGATTTTCAAGGACTTAAATTTGAAATTCAAGGTTATTATTTATACAAGTTGGAACATATGAATGGATAAACATATAGGTTGCAATGTTGTCACAAGCATAAAAACAACCACTTGTGAATTCTATTTATTGTTTGCTTCTATATTTTTAAGATAAAATATTTTGCAATTCATCGTAAATAAGTTTGATTTTCTTCTCTAAAAGAATACAAATGATACTAAAAAAAGACCCCTATCCACTTTACATTTGAATCCAAACTAAATTCTTTTTTTGTCTATTTTTTTCATTTTAAAAATTGCGCATTATTTGAAATTCAATATCTTTCTTTCCATGATTATAAATGGCATGAAAATTTCATGCCTTAGAGTCCCTCCTCAAGAAGTTTTGATAGTACCCAAAATGTCTTTGTTTACCAAATAACAGTGGAAATTAAAACTAGCATTATTA
Organism: Antitrichia curtipendula; assembly: GCA_951230915.1. NCBI lineage: Eukaryota > Viridiplantae > Streptophyta > Bryopsida > Hypnales > Leucodontaceae > Antitrichia > Antitrichia curtipendula. The sequence goes on from OX579635.1 coordinate 31,956,585, forward strand.
AAATAAACAAAACCATCCTTAATATATAGCCTAATATATTTTGTGTCATTACCACAACTATGATAGTTTAATTCATGTTTAAATATCATTTTTTGGAAGTAATCTAAGTTACTATTTCTAATGATTTTCCAAATTCCAATGTTTTCTATTTTTAAAGATCTAAATTTCTTGAATCATAAAACATTAGCATTAAGTGATTCCTTAAGAGAATTCTATTGACATTTAAAAACACCTCCATCCAACCTATGGTGTAGCCCATATGAAATCTATATTGTTTATAATTAGATTCACAATTTTTTCATACTTCGTTTGAAATCCATAGTTATGACTCGAGTTATGATCTATACAAATTGGAATTGTGTGAAGGCACAACTTCTATTTGACACAAATTATGACAATTGATATACTATTAAATTCTACTTATAGCTATCTTGTTAATATATAATGACAATATATTTTTAATTTTTTAAAATTTTCCATTATATATATTTTAATTTTGTAAAGTCAACCACAAATGTGTTCATCTCCAATTTTAGAGATTTTATTTAGAGGTACCAAGCTTGCCTCCCATTGAACACCTTTACATAGAAATCTTAAATTGCTTGTCTTCCAAGACTAAGAGATTTCCAATACAAGATCAACATAGACTAATATAATGGCCCATAATTTCTCACTTCAAAACTCCAATGCATTTGAAATAGCAAAGCATCTCTATTGCGACATAAACATTTCACCAACATTCCACACAGTATAGGCATAGATCAATAAAATGGAAGATTAAATAATTTGGATATTTAACATACAATATTTTTCATACAATGATGAATATATTTTCAACAGTTGGTCTTTGCAAAATTTCAATTATGAAATTGCGACGTAGGATATGTACAAGTCCTTCAAATTTCTGATGGTCTATGTTCTAATTTGAAGTGTTGCTCATTCCATGGAGTCTTAATTACAAAAAGATGTTATTGAGGGTGTTGTTCAGGTAACAAGTCTATTGCTAATATATGTTACTTTGATCGATCAAGGTTTTGAATATTAGTAGATTATTTGCATTTTTTGAGACATATACATCCTTAGGTAATTTCATCTCATGTAGTTTAAGGCTCTAGTGTTTGCATGTCAAGTAGAAGGAGACTATTGGTCAATACACAAAAGTCTTAACTTTTAATTCTAGTAGATGTAATGAAGTAGCATAGTCATTACTGTTGGCATGATTATGTATTGTTCTCTACTACATTTTCTGACCTTGAAATCTTCAAATCATATGATATTGCATCAAGTAGTTTTTACCAAGTAGGTATTGTCTAGTACATCTCAATCTTTTGCACTGCGTCCAGTTTGTTGTTGTGAAAGAAGTACAAGACTAAGGTTATCATTAGAGCTTATAAGCATGTTCAAATTCTCAATAAAAATCCATGTTTTTGTTCTTGGTGCAGACTGGTCAAGATGTGAATCATGAACTTGGTTTGTAGTTTGTTTCTCAACAACACTGGTCTCTCTTGCTGGTTATTGTGAGAAATGGCACCACCCATGTTGCAAATCATGAAGGCAGTAGCTTGGGATGGTAGGTATTTGGATACAGAGACAACAATAGAGTTCTAAGGAAAAGTAGATGCCAACTTCTATAAAAAAAAAGACTACATACAATGAAAAAACAATTACAAAAAAAGAAAAGGAAAAGGTTGGCGAAGAATACTGGTGAGGATGGTGTAGGAAATGCATGTGCTCCTATGTATGTTCCGGTGGTTTCCGGTGATCGGGATGCGCTCAATAGTCTTCTAGTGTAATTATAATGATGGAAACACTTCTCATGTTTCATGTAGTATGTTTAATGCAGTGTAAGAAAATAAGAATCATTTTTGGCCAATGATAGTGTGTCATATATGCAAAATTTATTGTTTGACTACCCTACTATTGCATTTGTACATGGTTTTGCACTATCACTATCACCTCAAAAAATAATTATATAATTTTAAGAATGAATACTCAAATTTCTTTTGTAATTAAATTTATTAAAAAATTAAAATTAGAAAATAATAATATATGAAATCATTCAATTTTGACATATTTAATCCTTGAACACCCTAGTGACAAGATCTTGTCGCTTGATTCCTTATTTAACTATTATAATATTTTCAACACTAGGATCAAAGAACGTGTTCCTTTCCCTTAAGCTCCTAGCTTGTCTTTGGACACTACCAATTGGTACAACCAATTTATGTGGATCTCTTGTTAGGTGATGGTTTAATTGGAATGAGTTTATGATCATAGTAATATGTGCATGCAAAAGTCAAAATCACATAACATTGATGATATTTTTTGTACACTAGCTACCATCTCGTAGAACCACCCCTTTGCCCGAGTTACAGCTCGCATTCAATCCAACATGTTGGCAATGATAGTTTGTAGTTGTTGTAGAGACACTTCATTCTATACTACTTGAACTTGTTGGATCATTTCTTGTTGGATCATTGCTGGTTGTGTGGCCTATGTTGATCTTTCAATAAATCTTTAACTATCTTTCACACATTCTCAATGGAATTCAAGTCTGGTGAGTTTAGAGGCCTCTCCAATTATTATATCCCATGAGCAAGCCTCTAGAGTTTAGAAACTTCACTACAATGTATGGGAGCACCGTCTTCCATGAGTATAAATTTTTGTGGCTCATCATGCATGAAGTAAAAGTTGCTTAATGCAGCTTTATAAACATTTTGGATAAATGTAATGTAGTTTTTTCATTTTGCGGGAGAAAGACCAATGGACATTTATCAAATCTACTAAAAGCTCCCCAAACCATTACTGATGAGCATCCAAATTTGAAACTAGGTGCAATACAACGTGGAGCATATTTCTCATGCATCTTTCTCCAAATTCAAATTTGTTCACATTTGCCAACATCAAAAGATTACTCATTTGCCCATATGATATTCTTCCAATCATCACATGTCCAATGCCAATATTCTTTAACAAAATCCAGTCTTTGAGCTTTATATTGTATACTAAAGTATGTTTTTTTCGGAACCACATGGGTTCCAAACCCAAGCCTATGGATGTATTTGTGAATGGTATTTTAATGTACTTGGAATTTAGCTACAAGTATTGTTAAACTTTGGCATCTATCATGATCGCCCAGTTGAGAGAAGATCCTCACATCACGATCAAATAGTTTCATGGGTTGGGGTTTTGGTTTTTGAGTCATACAACATCTAGTTGTTCTCCACTTTGTAAAGACAATGGAGATAGTAGAACATGGCATTTTAAGTGTTGCGGCAATGTCCTTGCATTTCATCCTTCCTTGTCGCATTCCAATTATTAGACTTCTTTCATGATTGGTTAAAGTCTTGGTTTGCATTGGAATCTAATGGCAAAATTTGGAATTTCATGAGTAAGGTAGCAAAATCAAGAAATTTTTGGCTGAAATGAAATGAAAATATTACTCATGAAATGAAATGAAATGTAAAATGTACTCACATGATTGGATTAAGAGTGTTGTTGAGTGGAACAAAGAAAGAGAGATGAAATACTAACAATGAAGATAAAAAAACAATCAGAAATGAAAATGAGACTTGCAAATAAATTGGAATAGAAAAGGCACCAGAACATAGAATCAAGTGTAAAATGGCAATAAGAAGCTACGATAATCATGTAGAGAAGTTGATTGTACCATAAGCATTGTCGAATTGGTTGCAATGGGTTGTGATCTCTTGAACTATAAGCCCCCTTCCTTCCAAATCGAGGTGGATTTGAAGCAAAAGACAAATTAGATCACAACAAAATAAAGTAGGGATTGAAGTACACTTAAAAAAAATTTTAAGCCTGCAATTCGAGAAGCTCGAGCCATTGCAACTACAACGCAAAAAATTGTGAATGGAAGTATAGCTATAGCGCTATTTTTGGATCCCAACAATTAAGCCCCAATTAACTGCAACAGAGCTGATGAATTTTTGAATTAAAAATGTTGTAGGGAGTAGATTAGGTGCGTGACGTGCTCGCTAAAATTTGTGCAAAAATTTGTTGCCAGTGAGTTGCAATGGGTGAGTGAAATTGCAAAATTTCTAGTCTCACAGACAAGGAAGACAAAGAATCTGTAAATGAACTATAGCCCATTGCACATATTATTATATGTCTTCAATTTAATGAAAAAATGATAATATACCTCGTAGTTGTGTACAAGCAATTATTACCTCTTTTGAGGTGATAGAATAGAACTATATATAAGCCTAATAATAGGGTACTCAAGGAATAATTTTTATACACGTGGCATGTAACCATTGGATGAAAATTATTTCCAATTCCCTACATTGAGACACTCAATATCTAAATTTACTTCCTTCCTTCTCAGTTCCTTTCTTCTTGTAGCAAACCCTAAATTACATTAAAATTTTCAATTCCACAAAAAACACAACAACAACAACAACAACAATTTAATGAGAGACTATAACTAACTTTTTATAGTCCTACAACTATCGCTTTGGACACCTACTACAGTACTTCAATCAAAGCACAATAAACATGTAGCCAACACTTCCATCTTCAAGGTGCAATTGTTGTTTCTTAAATGCAAGTTATCAATCATACTTCTTTGTGTTTGAAATGCAAGTATCTTCTTTGAAGTCTATCAGTATATCAAATATTAAATTTTATCCATAAGAAATTCCTTAAAGAGCCTGGTTGATGTTCTCTTTTAAAACTACAATGCCTTTTAGTTGTGCACCTAGGCAAGAATTCCACTTGTTGAAAATTCTAAACAATGGAAAACAATGTAATGGAATTTGCATCAATTCAGATACTCATGTTGTGATCCTGGAACTTTTGCATGTGAAGCCTTTAGTCTACACATGTTATTGTCAATTCAACATTCATAGTTAGTTAATTGAAGCAGCTCCACTATTAACACTTTGAAAACACTTTGAAGATGGAAGTGTCTCCTAGAATTTCTTTTAGACATTGATAATATAAGTAATAAGTTGGTGTAATTATACAAGTCACAAAGTCTGATACCCAAACAAGAAGCAGTATAACAAGATGACCTTCAAGTGACTTAACATCTACATCAAGGTAACCTCAATTTGCCAAGTTTCAAGCTCTTCATAAAGAAAATCAAAATTAGCTTCAATTATCATGTTCAAATTGTAATTTCACATTGCCGCACATAATCTAAATAGTGTCACAACTATTGATTGTCTGCTCCAATAATGTCCTTACAACATAGGTGGATTTCAATACAGTTATTGTGATCCTTATTTGCAATTTTGAAAGGCATGCACATGATTCAAGCAAATGGAGCACCTATACTAACAGATTTATCAAGTCAAATTGCACGACACCAAAGTTTATTGTTTTCTTTTCAAATCGCATGGCTCTTGATTTTTCAGAGGGGGATTTAGAGTAGAGCTGAGCCTATATCTTTTGAGAAGATAGTCTATAAGACCTACGATTATAACTTTGGTTTTTTAATATAGTTTGAAGTGCCTAGAAGGAAAAAAATATAACAAACTTCAGATCAAATTCTACCAAAGTGGTCATATAATTTTTCAAAGTTTAACTAATATTCAACATTTATGCTATTTTTTTATAAAGATATTATATCAATTTATTTCTAATTAAAAATTTGAGTTAAATGATATTGTCTTTTGCAAAATTTTGTTTTAAAATATGATAATTTTAATCTCAATTATGATATTTTATAATTAAGTGATCAATTATATATAATATATTGTTTTTTTTTTCAAAATATCCCTCCATTCATATCATTAATTTTTTTTTAAATGCCTCAAATATTCTCCTAGTTTTTTCGTTTTCCATCTCTAGTATTTAAACTACCAAAAACAATTTTCATCCATTTGATGGTTACATACAATAGTTTGCATTAATGATATACATTATTCAAGTGACAACGTGTAGGTGAGAGTTTGTTTATCAATTGACCTATATAAGGTTCATTTGCCAATTTTCAAGCAATTGTGGTACATATTTGAGGTGTATGACATACAACCAAGAATTGTTAAGCCACGAGACTAGAATTATATAGTTGAAACCATGAGTGTTTTAGATTTTTTTTACTATTTTTTCATCCATAATAATTAAGTCTACCTCTAAACCTTTGAACTTTGTCTCTTCATCTCATATGCATTAGGTCATAACTAATTAAAGTGTGCCCCATTACGATAGCTCCTTTTTTTTAATATTATGAATTTTAAAATTCAAATTTTAAAAAGATTACCAATTGTAAAATTGTAAAATTGATTATTAAAAACTAAAAATCTTTAATACATTGATTTTTAGATTTTTAGATTTATATAAATTATAAATTATAAATATTTAAGATATTTTAATTTTTACAAAATTTTAATCTTTTAATATTTAAAATTTCCAATGTATATGTTTATAGCTTTTAAAAAGAAAATCTTTGAAATTGCAACATTTGTACCATAGTCAAAATCTTCCTTAGGTCACCACTAGTAGCATAGAGAGAAGTGGAGACCTATTGATCATAATTGCTAAACCATCATATTATAATTATTATGAAAGAGTATAACTTCAATTACCAAACTTTTATTGATGCAACCTCCAAACAAATAATACTTGGCAATATTACTCCAAGTTACATAAGTTACAATATATAAATATCATAGATGGTATGTGTTATTTATCCGTGAAGCTAATATTTCATAATTTTTGCAATAATATTTTAAATTTTTAAATTTTTGTTGAAAAATCATATACACATTTATCATTTAATTTTTAATTAAAATTAAAATTATTCAAATATTTTACCTTAAAATTGATTTGTTTTCATTTAACAACACATAAATTATGACATAAATTGTGGTATTAGGCAAGTGAATCTAAAAAAGAGGCCTTTCGAAAATATTTAGAAGCAAGTGGAGTTTTAGAAGCTTTAACTAAAGGCAGTGCATTCTATTCTTGAACTTTGTGAGATATCAAGTCTAATTCTCCATACACATTCAAAATCTTTCATTTATTATTTTTACACGTTCTTTCAATAAATTATAAAAATCAAAATTGCAATATAGAATTGAATTTTTTTTAATTTAACATGACAATTACAAACATACATGCAAATTTTGGAATAGTAATTGTAGTTCTTTATAAAACCTAAACTTTTGCATTTTGCACTTTTCTACTTCATATAAAAGACTTCTTTTGGAATAAGATTTTCAAAAGATTTTAAATCCTAAAAAATTCAATAATTGGTTTCATTTTATCTTCTAAAATTGTAAAATATTTCCAGCAATAGATAAAACAAACAACCTCCATTATGTAAATTTAGTCCACTAATCATTCTTGAATATTTATATTCAATAAATATTAGAATGTCAACCAAATTGTATATATGTATATATATATAATTAATTATTAATTAATATATGTAAGTTCAAAGATTTGTTTCGATTCTAAAATGAGTCAAAATATACAACTAGAGATGTGTTTTAATATATAGCATGTATACATTAGTCTTAAATTTTTCAAACCCAATAAAACCATTTGTATTTGTTTTAAAAATTGTAAATCTCTATGTATTTTTAAATGATTATATTTATACTAAACTGATTTTAAAGTATTTATGTTATTTATGTTTGAATATTGTCAAATTACAGTATTGGTTGCATTATATGAAGAAAAAGACAAACCACCAATAGCTTTAGAGTGAGTTTTAATTTTTCTTGAATGTTATTAATATCATTCCATTCTACATAATTACTTTAATTTCATGAAATTTTTAAAATTTTCATTTATATTCACAATGAAGACCTAAAAATTTAAATTCTTTAAGATTATTCAACTATTAATTTAAAGATTGTCAAATAAATAAAATTTTAATCATCAGCATTCATTATTAAAGAAGTATTTATGTATATTTTTTGAAAACCAAGTGTATTCTTAGGTTGAAAAATAATCTATGCATAAATAAATTTTGAGGTTTAAAAAAAATTCTTGATACAGATTTATAAGACATTCTTTAGGAGGGCCAACAGTTGCAGAGTATGAAAAGTTAAAAGAAGATATTAAAGAATTACAAGCAAAATATGCTCTTCTTCTAACACAACATGAAGAAGCTTGTAGACAAGTATTATTCTTTAAACTACAATTGATTTTGTGTCTGTTTGGTATTGTAACTAAAAATGTATAAAATAATTACTAGATAATTTATTTTTTAAACTAGAAATTATTGTATTTTTAGCACTTATTTGATTAAAAAATTTGTACAAATTTAATTTATATAAATTTTAACATTGTTTTAGAAGTTATTTAAATGATTTTAGATTTTTTGATGAAACACCTTATTACTTCTCTATATATTAAAGATAATTTGTTCTATTAAATACCAATAAAATTTATGTATTCTTAGTTGTATTAAAAATAATTTATATAAGTATTTTTAAGTGTAATTTAAATATTATAATTTTTAAATATATTATTTTTATAATTAAAGGTATTTTTTATTTTATTTTTATTATAATTTTTAAAATTACAATATCATTTTAAATCTTATGGAATTTGCATGTACTTCAAATTTTAGTTTTAAATATTTGATTAATTTGGTCATTTGTATTTGTGTTTTTAATGTGAATAGCTACAATTGCTTCAACCTCCTATTGATGATGGACCTTGCGATGATGAACCAAAAAAAAATTAAATTATGCCACCTACATAAAAGTCTATGACAAGTATTATAATATCTTAAGTAATATAGCCAGACTACCAAATGATATTAATTTGATCATTAGAATAATACAGGTCTTCATTTTTGATAGATAATAAAATTTAAATATATACTATGATATTTTAGTGTAGGAATATGGTTTGAAAATGTAAATATTTTTCATCATTAAAATAATAGGACAATGATATAATATATCATTTATTGCCTACTGATTTTAAAATTAATTAAGCATTTAAAGTTTTAATTATTTATTTTGTTTTTATCATAAATTCTATATTTGGCACATTATGAATTGGTAGTCAAAGTTGTAGGTAGTTAGAGTCAACACGCATTATAAGCATATATCTATTTTTATTAGTTCATTAAGAAGAATTTGAATAATAAATATTATATATTTTTATAAAATTAATTCAGAATTTTTTTATCCTTGAAGATCTATGATGTTTTGAAGATCAAATCTACTTTTAAATACTTTTATCCAAAACAAGGCTAACATTTGCCAAGTAAAACTATTCATTGCTTGTTAGATCTTAATGCCTAATTCTCAAAAACAAGTTGGGGGGGACCTTTCTCAAGGTAAAATATTGAGTTACAAGATTTTTATAAAACATTTGTATGTCTAAAAGCTTGTGCATTTTGACATAAATTCTAGAAAATGAATTGAAAATATATGAAAAAAAAATTACCTAAAAAATACTCTTATGTATGTATTTATAAAATAAGTGGAAAGAGTACATCAGAAAAGTAAAATTAAATAGCTTTGACATGAATTAAAAAATGTCTACACAAAAATGCCAACTGTAATAGTGAAAATGTTTTCGTAAGCAAATCATACCCTATTTATTGTATTTTATTTTAAAATTTAAATATTGAACTTAAAAAAACAAACTTTAGAGTTGTTTCTCCTTAATCATTCATTCATCTAATTGATCAAAATAGAATGATTAAAAAAAATTGTGTAGACATGGGTCTATTATACCAATTAAAAAATTTGAAGTTAAAAAGAATATAAAATATTTAAAAATATGTTGTCAAATTAGCATTGAAATTCACAAAAATATGACAAATTTTGTAAATGAATACATATCAAAATGACATAAAACAAAGCTTTAAATAAATGTAAAGCATGATGATTAGGATCTATTCTAAGATATTCAAAATCTTAAATCATTAGTATGTGCATAAATTTGCAAACAATCCAAAGTAGATGCTTTACCAATAATTCTCAAGACTTCAAATTTCAATAAGAAGCAATAGCTTGACAATTAGATGCATTGTTAAATTAGTTGTGCCATCTATGCAAGGTCAAAATTTCAACCATATATCAAAACAAGTTGTGAATATAGGACTACAATTAAAAAGCTAAGTGCATGGCAACCAGGCTACTAATTTACAAGAGTTAGATCAAGAAGAAAGAAATGAACATGATCTAAAATGGGTGACAAAGTAACATGGAATAGTGCATCTCAAGAACAACTATTATTTTTTTGGTCACCTAAGGTTGCAAAGTAGGTTCTTTGTAATAATATTTGGATAACTAGGAGCAAAAAAAATAGATAATAAAAATTTAATTTTTATTTTTATGACCCATTTCTTTTGGAATTTAATTATTGTCATACTAACAACTATTCCTTCTAACCATAATGAAATATTTTCTAGAGCTTACTTCAAGCTTTCAATTAAAATAAAGTCAATTCTCTACATTGAAAACTTGTTCAAGCTTGCTTCACAACCTTAAAAAAACTCAAATTTATTCTATATGATGTAATTTGAGCACCCATAAAAGGTTATTACAAAACGTATGTATTGATTGTATGCTAAATTAGAAATGTGATCAAAATATTGTGTGCTTTTAAATTAATTAAAATAAAATAATTAGAAAACACTAGAAATAACATATTTCATAAAATTGAAGCCCATGCAAGAAGAATTTTTTTTAGTTTCTAAATTGCTTTGAATTCAGGTTTTGCTTTTAAATAAGTTCAAATTGGATCTTTATGGTGGAAATCAAACCAAGTTTGCTTGAGATTGTCAAGTAATCTCTCATTTATTCTAATATAGATGATAACATTCTCTTTCATTTTCTTAGAGTCTTATATTTTCTTCCAATTCTCTTTTCATTTTACATTGAGCGGTACCTACTACATGTCTACTTTTTTAAAGAGCAATTTCATGACCTTGGAGGGGGGTTTCTATATTTTTTTAATAGATTTCCTCCTCTATTGTACAAATGAGTATGAGTTTTAGATAACCACATATCTTTATTAGGAATTGTATTTAAAACATTTTCCTCTGCTCTTTGGTCCAAGTTCACTTTATATTATTTGAGGTCACTAGTAGATGAAAAAATTGACTTAGATGGATCATGAATCTTGACTGAAGTTGTGACTAAGATAATTATCTATTGTAGCTCTTGGTTTCTTATGTAAAGATTCCTTAAGCTTGAGAGATCTAAATATTTTTGATTTATTGGCACTAGATAAATATTGAACAGTTGGCTCTATTTTAGTTATTAATAATTTTTGAAAATAACAATTTATTTTAGTTTGGAATAGAAGAATAGAAAAAATAAAATAATTTAATATTAATGCACTAAAATTTTATATTTAAAAAAACAAACCCATATAAATTGTCCCACATTGGAAAACAACCAAAAAATTGTTGATTTGGCCTTCAAAGGTCAAGTACACTACCTATGAATATTTAATTGTATTAGCCAATATGTACATTTCAATTGTCTTTGACAAAGTTAATTCTAATTTTATAGGTTCTAAACAAGAATAGTCTCAAATACATTGAAATCTTAGCATTACAAAATTCCAAATTATAAATTTGATAGTCATTGTAGTTCAAATAAAAGTAGAACCTTTGACTTTCATGAGTCATTGTCTTATTTTTATTTTTTATTTATTTTTCTTTGGTATACAAAAGACATCAATCAAGTGTCCTAAACAAGCTAGAGGCCAAATATTGTGGATTAACAAGGCTTCTTTTAACTAGACAAATCATCTTCTTCCAACATGTTTGAAAATTAATTATTTGTCATGAATTTTGAGTTACCACAATGGAGTAGTAAATAATCATTTGATGGATGAGTGAATGCTAAACATATGATCTAATGTTAAGTTTGCATGTAGGAGATGATGAAAGTCATTAAATTCTACTACCATGAGATTAATAAAAGACTTAGCTAACTTCAAATTTCCAATAAACATGTTCAAAACTATGACAATAAATCTTGAAAAATTTAATTTACGTTAGTTTATGATTTTGAAAAATGTAGTTCAACAAAGTGGTTGAATAAAATTGAGATTTTTAAACCCATCCCATCATTACATGGCAAGATGTATTAGAAAATATATGAGTATTTGAATTTCCATACCATGTAGTGGTGGTTACTAACAACCCAACTTGATTTGCAAGTCTATTCTACCTTCGGTTGGATGTGACTTAGACATTGGGCAAAATCGTTTCAATAGTCACCAAATTCATCTATTAAATTGTGCTTTTTGATTTAAGAAATGTAACTAATATTTAAAGAAGTATGTAAATTTGAAGAAGGCCAAAGATTATTGTTGTGCATTCATATTTCAACATTTTACTTGAAATCAAAGTTTGACAAAAGCCATGCAACTCATAAATTTACTTAATTTCATACTTAACGCTCAACTAGCTCTATCTTTTTGTAGTGATTCAAACACCTCAAGAGTCAAAGTAACAACTTAGTACACCTTTTCTCCAAGAGCATTGAATGATAATGATGTTAGCGTGGCTGTCAAGGAGTCCTTGTTATATTACACCACCTTTTAAATGTTAAGTATTCAACCCCTACTAGCTTTGTCTCCTCACATATTGAATTATCATATTGAGCAATTGAAAGCAATGATTGAATATAGCAAATAGTCAATTGGACGCAAAGTGTCCTTTCATACTCCCATTGAATTCCCTCTCAATAATTGAACTATTCTAGTTTTTGTGCAAGTTCATGCCATCACATGCTTATTTGCACCTTGCTTTTCGACGCATATGTGTTCTTTGAACTAAAATTTGCATTATAAACCTTGGAAGGTTGTAAATACAAACCAATTCCAAATGTAAACATTATCTAACGATACCAATGTATATTACAATGATTGAATGATCAAAGGCTCCATCTTCCTTATTTTAAGTACTCGTTGAAAAATAATTTTTTGGGCGCCATCTTATATTCAACCACCCATTTCAATAATTGGAGCTTCAAAATTTGAATGATACATGCATCATAATTTTTGTGCTAATTCATGCCATCTAGTGCATATTCACACGGTGCTCTCTATAGCTATAGGCTCTTTGAAGTAAAATTTGCCATTATATCTCTTGGGAGGCTTCAAATGTAGATTATTTCTTAATGCAAGTTCACACTTACATTATTTGACAATCCTTACAAGAATAGTGCACTTGTGTGAATTGCAATTATTGAAGAAGCAAGGACTCTATCTTCCATTCTTGAAGTACAAGTGCAAATACCAGTCTTTAGGTGCCATTTTATACCATCCATTCCCTTTCAATATTTGAAGCTTTAAACATTGATTCTTTCATGCTCTATAAAGTGCCCATTTGCATTTTCTTACACCTATGTGCTCTTTGAATTAAAAAATTGGATCATGAACCTTGGGAGGCTTGTAGTACAATCAATTTCAACTCAAATGGCACATATATTATTTCACCACTTACACAAAAAATACTAGTGAGAATTTGCAATGATCAAATGGGCAAAGACTCCATAATTTTTTTCCAAAATTAAGTATTTATTGGTTCTTGCCTTAATTGGCTTTCGAATTGGCTTACCTTTCTACACTCCTTGTTTCCTTTCAAGAATTGGAGTCTCAAAATTTGAACACTTCATCAAGAGCTCATTTACATTTCTTTTTTTTGGACTCTTAACTACTCTTTGATTTAAAAATGGAATTACAAACCTTGAAAGGCTCCTAACTACAAACCAATTTCAAATTCAAACAACACCTATATTGTTCAACTCCTAAAAGAGCAAGAGTTCAAATTTCAAATAATGGATAAATGCAAATACATCCCAAAGACGCAAAATGGATTTTTCATCTATCAATTTTTTTTTAAGAATTTTGTGTTAGTTCTTTAATCTTTGTACATAATAGATTTTGAAGATTTTGCTTTGCAAATATTCTATAATTGAAAGGATACTTATAGGCCTAGCTTCAAAAAATAATCATTTCAATTCATAAAATGACTCTTTAAAAATGACTTGAATAAAAAAATACAATAAAAATCCTCAATGATTAGAACTTAATATTTTGAACTTGGAGGGAAAAAATTCCTAGAAAAATCACAACTATTCAACTGAAAATTGATTTTAGAAGGAATTCTCAATTTTTGGCTTCAAATATTATTGAAAAATATTGGTTTCTATACTAGTTGATCTAGCTTTATGGATATGGTCTATAGATCATAATTTATAACTATAATCTGAGAGTCATCATTAAATTATCTTTTAAGATGCATTTTGTAATATATCTTCACAATTTTAGAAATCTAGACTATTCCTAGTCTTCTAGAGGTTAATAACCAAAACAAAGAGAGAAGTGTGAAATTATGATATGAATCGGACAAAATTCAAAATTCCTTGTTGGTAAGTAAGTTTGTCTATGCCAACTTACCAACAGTGCTAGCACGGGCCTTAGAGCATGAATCAATACTCTACATTTTTCTTCAATAATTCAAATTGTATTAACTCCCCATTTACATTTTTCTTTTTGACATTTACAAGCTCTTTGAGCTAGTAATCAAGTTACCAACCTTTAAAGACTTATAACAGAAACCAATTTCAAATGCAAACAACACCTACACTATGGAGCTATGGGGAGTCATAGTAGCAAAGAATTATGCAACAACTTATTCAACAAGTTTGAAGAAATGTTACTCGTTGTTAGAGCAATATACAAATTGTTGCAGAATACTAAAGTGGTCATTCAAATTAAGTTTGTGTCTTATGTTTGTCTTCCTTCAACCAAGGATAAATGTAAAAAATTATTTCTATTTTATGGTTGTTTAATGTCTTGCGTTCTTTACTTCTCCTATTATGTTTTTTATTTCTCCTATCTAATTTAACCCCTCACCGCCAGAGTCCTAACTATGTCAAAAAACAAACTTCTTTTTCAACTGTTATAAGTCTGAATGTGAGTAAGATATGAAAATCTTAACTGCAAAATCTTTTAGTGTGCATGTTGTAGATGGTGTTAATCAAATTTGGGATCATTTGACCGTATACATTGGAATATTATAATGTTTTAGTGTTGAAAGAAGATGTTGAAAGCTTCCTAAAAACACATTTGGAGGTGAAATTCGATTTCTAAACCTACTCAAATGAAAAAACTTTAAACTACAAAGTGATTCTAAACCAAAAGACAAACACCTTGGTAGAAGAAAAAAACATTTAAATCACTCATTGCGTTTGCAAAATGCTTTTGAAATGTCAAAAAACAGTGAAAAAAGTAGTAAAAAAACACATCTACGACTGAACCTACCTCTACTAAAATGTTTCTTAGTCAATCATATCTTCTTGGATTGATATGAAATTTTTACCACAAGAACTAGACTAGTATGTGAAACTTTTCCAATAAAAAGTATTGAAAAAAAGCCCTGTCTGAAGAAGTTAAAAGACACCAAAATTCATTGTAATGCAAAAATGTCTGGATTATGAACTTTGAATTGCTCCCAAGCATTCAAAACAACTTGGATTGACATGAGAATTTAACCACAATAACTAGACTTAAAGGGGAACATAACACAACAAATTTTATTGAAAACGAACATTGGTTGAAGGAGATACAAGCCCCCAAAGTTGCAGCCTTCAAATGCAGTTTGGTGAATTCAAATTGAACCTTTGAACTTCGATTGGCTTTCAAGAAATCAAGAAATCTTGTATTTATCTGAAAATTGTACCACATAAACTAGATGAGAGAGCGCAACTTTACCAACAATTTTTTATTGAATTTGGACATCGGATGGAAAAGTTACAGCACTTTGAATTTTCAATGAAGACACTTTTTGTCCCCTCCGGCGATTAGGGATTAAGGCCTCTAAATCCAAATTTGAATTCAAAATTTTCAAATTTTATCGTCGATGGCAAATAAAAGAATTCAGTGTTTTTCCCAAGAGTAAAAACAGAGACTTTGAATGACCACTTTAATCTTTGAAAAGCGTGAAAGCCTTTTGCGGCCACATAGTGTATTATAACTTTTGGGTGGTATTTGATAAAGAAAATTATTGACCAAATACTTTTCAATACAAAGTAAATTAATAATCATAATAGTATGTAAATAACAACGTGTCACATTTCATCTATTAAACCACAAGTGAAGAGTTATAAGGCTAAATATGAGTTGTATAGAGGGACCCCAAGGCCCTTTCAAGGGTTAAATGTCGTACCAAGTTGCTCTAGGAATTTGTTGAAGTCAACCAAATTCTCCAACCAAAAGCGCTCTACCCACATTCTTCACCGATATGAAAAAAAAATACTTTGGAATGTGGGCTTTTCCTTCCCTAGCATGACTCCTCCTCAATTATTATTTACCCACCCGCCCAACAAGAAAACTAGTTATGAATGAAACTTTGGGATTGAATTGGACCAAAATTTCAAATCCCTAATCGGTCGGTCGGTCGGTCGGTCCATCTTTCGTCGTCAACTTGCCCATCCAGCCCATACCATACGGTAAATAAGCTGCTTCCTCCTCAAGGAGACCATGCTCTCTCTCGGACCTTTTTTGCTTCCTCTCTTCTTCCTCCTCTCTTTCTTCTCCACTTTCGCCATAGCCGACCTTCGCAGACCCCACTTGTTGCAGCAGTCGCCTCGTCACCATGCCCTCCATCGTCATCGCCACGGCCGTCGCCGCCTTGCTTCCTTCTGCCACCCCCCACCCCCCTCTGTACTAAGGTGCTCCTTCTTCTCCGGTACAATATTGTCCTTCCAATTTCACACACACCCATCTCTCTCTTTTTCTTGGTCCCATTTCGAGCCTTTAGGGTTTCATTTTCGTCGTCGGTCTGCTCCTTGGCTTCTCCGCCTCTCTCCGTGGTCTTTCTGTGTGTACGTTTCTCTTTGTTTGTTTCTAACTTGCCGTTCTTTTCGGTCCGGGGGTGTTGGTGTTGGTGGATGATGATGACTGTGCGTGTGCCAAGGGTTTGATTTGTGGGGATGATGTGGGTTTGTCTGAGCAGGTTAGGGTTTCGTTTCTCAGGATGATGAGGTCGTCGCTTCTTAGGGGAGGAGCTTCGTCGTGTTTGGAGGTGTAGGATTTAGCTTTTAGCGGCAGGAAGGGAATGAATGAGGAGAGACAGTATGGCGCAAACTCCGATGGCGTGTACGGATGCGGGAAATTCCAACACGGTCTCTCGTTGTGAGACGGAAACCGTGATTGGCTCCCATCATTTCACAATTAATGGTTACTCTTCGGCCAAAGGGATGGGTGTGGGGAAGTACATCGCCAGCGAGTGCTTTTCTGTAGGAGGTTATCAGTGGGCCATCTACTTTTACCCCGACGGCAAGAATGCGGAAGACAGCTCGGTCTATGTCTCCATCTTTATTGCCTTGGCGAGTGGGGGGACGGATGTGCGGGCGCTTTTTGAGTTGACGCTCTTGGATCAGAGTGGGAAGGCCAAGCACAAGGTGCACAGCCATTTCGATCCCCCTCTGGAGAACGGACCATATACGCTCAAGTACCGGGGGAGTATGTGGGGATACAAGCGGTTTGTCAGTAGAGACGAGCTGGAGACTTCAGATTTCCTCAAGAGCGATAGCTTGGCAATTACGTGCAGGATCGGGGTGGTGGTTCCGTCTCAATAGTTGAACTATTCTAGTTTTTGTGCAAGTTCATGCCATCACATGCTTATTTGCACCTTGCTTTTGACACATATGTTTTCTTTGAACTAAAATTTGCATTATAAACCTTGGAAGGTTGTAAATACAAACTGATTTCAAATGTAAACATTATCTAACGACACCAATGTATACTACAATGATTGAATGATCAAAGGCTCCATCTTCCTTATTTTAAGTACTGGTGGAAAAACAATTTTTTGGGCACCATCTTATATTCAACCACCCATTTCAATAATTGGAGCTTCAAAATTTGAATGATACATGCATCATAATTTTTGTGCTAATTCATGCCATCTAGTGCATATTCACACGGTGCTCTATAGCTATAGGCTCTTTGAAGTAAAATTTGCCATTATATATCTTGGGAGACTTCAAATGTAGATCATTTCTTAATGCAAGTTCACACTTACATTATTTGACAATCCTTACAAGAATAGTGCCCTTCTGTGAATTGCAATTATTAAAGAAGCAAGGACTCTATCCTCCATTCTTGAAGTACAAGTGTAAATACCGATCTTTAGGTGCCATTTTATACCATCCATTCCTTTTCAATATTTGAAGCTTTAAATATTGATTGTTTCATGCTCCACAAAGTATCCATTTGCATTTTTTTTACACCTATGTGCTCTTTGAGTTACAAAATTGGATCACAAACCTTAGGAGGCTTGTAGTACAACCAATTTCAACTCAAATGGCACATATATTATTTCACCACTTATACAAAAAAATACTAGTGAGAATTTGCAATGATCTAATGGGCAAAGACTCTATATTTTTTTTCAAAATTTAAGTATTTATTGGTTCTTGCCTTAATTGGCTCCCGAATTGGCTTACCTTTCTACACTCCTTGTTTCTTTTTAAGAATTGGAGTCTCAAAATTTGAACACTTCATCAAAAGCTCATTTGCATTTCTCTTTTAGATTCTTATGTGTTCTTTGGTTTTAAAATGGAATTACAAACCTAGAAAGATTCATAACTACAAACCAATTTCAAATTCAGACAACACCTATATTTGTTCAACCCCTAAAAGAGCAAGAGTTCAAATTTCAAATAATGGATGAATGCAAATACATCTCAAAGATGCAAAATGGATTTTTCATCTATCAATTTTTTTGAAGAATTTTGTGTTAGTTCTTTAATCTTTGTACATAATAGATTTTGAAGATTTTGCTTTGCAAATATTCTATAATTCAAAGGATACTTATAGGCCTAGCTTCAAAAAATAATGATTTCAATTCACAAAATGACTCTTCAAAAATGACTTGAATAAAAAAATACAATAAAAATCCTCAATGATTAGAGCTTAATATTTTGAACTTGGAGGAAGAAAATTCCTAGAAAAATCACAACTATTGAATTGAAACTTGATTTTAGAAGGAATCCTCAATTTTTGGCTTCAAATATTATTGAAAATTATTGGTTTCTATATTAATTGATCTAGCTTTATGGATATTATCTATAGATCATAATTTATAACTATAGTCTAAGAGTCATCATTAAATTATCTTCTAAAAAGCATTTTATAATATATCTCTACAATTTTAGAAATCTAGACTATTCGTAGTCTTCTAGAGGTTAACCACCTATAGAAAGAGAGAAGTGTGAAATTTTGATATGAATTGGATAAAATTCAAATTCCTTGTTGGTAAGTTAGTTTGTCCACATCAACTTGCCAATAGTGCTAGCACAAGTCTTAGAGTGTCAATCAATACTCTACATTTTCCTTCAATAATTCAAATTCCATTAACTACCCATTTGCATTTTTTTTTGGAACATTTACAAGCTCTTTGAGCTAATAATCAAGTTATCAACCTTGAAAGACTTATAACACAAACCAATTTCAAATGCCAACGAAGCTAGTATACAAGCGTAGAGCGGGAGCGTGGAGCATAGAGCCAAAAAACTTGAGCTAGAAATACAAAAAATTCAGAATATGATTTTTGGTTTACCAACATTGTAAATTATTTGGGAAAATTTGAAAATATTGCGATTTTTCCAAATTATTTATGTGAAACCTGTAACCGTGGACCTAAGACTGTGTAGAATAAGATATTGAGGAATTGTTTAATATAAAAATGTAAGCCTGTTGTTGTGTTTATTTATTCTAAAATTTTGTTGGACATACAAACAATTTATGGAAATGAATTGTCCCCAAAAATGGTACAATGAGGTCTAGAATATTGATTAGAACTGTAAATATTGTAAGGCTGTGGAAATCTGTAAGGTTCAAAAGAATTGTAGGGTTTATAGGGTTTTACATTTTTCACAATAACGTGTCTACCTACTGTATATGTCATATTATTTTTGATAGCACATATAGTGTAGGGAATCTCTGAATAAACCATGTCAAAAGCGAAGAGTACGGAAAAATAACATTCATATACAATGGTATTATAAATTAAGTAGTGACCCTTTTGTCTCACTATATATATAGAATGAATCGTAATACAAAAAACACTTTCCGTTCTGCTTCTTCACTGACCAATCACATAGGGTCTCTAATTACGCTCATCTATATATTACTTTTGCACTTCAAAATGCCACTTTCAAGAATGCATTTAAGGTCATTGAAGCTAAAGCTTGGAGCATGAATGTAAACATCTACTTTTGCATTAAGGTGGCAAATGACAACAAATATGAAATACAAATGCTTGCATTTTGCCCATTGCCCTCTCTTTCCTAGTGCCTTTGTTGACATTTCCTTGAAGTTCGGGCAAGTGCATTTAGGAAATGAACCTATTGTCAACACGTATTGTTGAATCTCAGGCGGTAAACCAGAATCAAGCATTATGATGCATCCAAATCTAGGATGCGGTATCATAGTTACATGACAAACAATGGCCTTCAAAATAAGTGCAGAAGCACAATTATTTGCCTGTGTAGTTGTTGGCGCATTAGGATTCCTTCGAATTTTTTTTCCAAACTTTGTACTCAGATGCTCTGTAGGAAAAGTTAGGATTTGGAATCCTGATACATCAAGAGGTAGTTTGTGATCTCCAAACAACTTCTTCGGAGATATTTCAATACGCTTAGGAAGACAGAATCCTGCATTTTGAAGGTCCATCATTTTTTTTTGTGTTAGGTTGGTTCTAAACTTCACAGGCCAAATGCTAGGCACTTCAGGTTTAGAAATAACCCATTTTTGCTTTGAACCATTGACACAATGCTCAATGTCATCGTTGCAAAAGAAGAACTGCATTACTTCAATCCTATTCTTCTTGTAATTGGTCATGTTGCTTGTGTAAGTTGGTGTTGCCGTTCTTTTATTGCCTTGCACAATTTTTGCAATACACTTCTTCTTTGTAAGAGCCTGTTGGGCAAAGCATGCCTTAGCTGATGTCTTTGGCAATCGAGCAATATGCCACAGCAACTCATCACAAGCCGTTTCTTCGATGGTTGTCACTCGAGGTGCCTTTGGTACTGTTGATGCGTTTACAGTTGCTCCAAGTGATACTAACATTTCTGCATCTTCTTCAAACTCCTCGAATATAGGTCCTTCTAATATTGTTTCCAAAAGAGTCTTAGAAGAACTTGCTTTGGTAGACCTTGTTCTCTGAAGTGGTCGAGAGAAATTTACTTTATCAGGACGATGTGAATCGTATTCAAACCCTACCGGCAAATCTGGCATCTGCTTCTGAGATCCAAAAACCTCCTCATCTTCGAAGTGGGGATCTCTAGTGTAATATTCTACAGCCCTTAGTACATTGGCCATTGCATCATTTAGACCTTTAGGATTTCCAGTACGTTGGGCATACTTCTGTGCAACACGAAGCATAAGCTCTTCTTTACTTGGACTTGTGCCCGGGTTTTCCCCTTTTAGAAATTGATGATATCGAACCATCTACATAAATGCCTTGACGTAGTCATCAACAATAGCAATGTACAAATCGTTCCCTCGATTTCCAGATTGTTGCAGCCATTTATTATGGACAGTCTCAGCAAGGTTGCACGAGGGCATCTCTGCAAGTTCATTTGCTGGAAGATCCTATATCGAGAAACATTAGGTCAAAATACGACAATATAAAATGTATTAATGATGAAGAATGATATGCATATTACATCAACTACGGCAAAAAATATCCTAAATGTCATTGAATCCATTAACCTTAGATAGGAAACTGTAGATGACAATGGCATACAATTAAAAACCACATGCATAGTTATTGGCTAATATAATACAAATGGATTGAAAAGAGAAGTCATGGAATCTCACAATTTGCATAAATCCTCCCCATTGTCTGTATCAAAAGTGCCAAAATGCTAACCACAATTCTAGCCTTCGGAGGCCCTCTTCATTCGTTGCTCCAGAAGAATGCCACCATGATCAAATGGCGTGATACCGAATCTCAGAGTCGGCAGATGAAGTTGCATTTTTATATATTGCTTACACAATTTTCGATGTTGATCCTGAAGGTCGACTCGAATGTCGGCTTTTGTATGTTTTTCCATGGA
Organism: Antitrichia curtipendula; assembly: GCA_951230915.1. Lineage (NCBI taxonomy): Eukaryota > Viridiplantae > Streptophyta > Bryopsida > Hypnales > Leucodontaceae > Antitrichia > Antitrichia curtipendula. Next base: position 31,978,622 of record OX579635.1, read on the forward strand.
TTGAGTCCAGTGGAAGAGACATGTGCGCTCTCAATTGAGCATGGGCATTGATGGATCACCACTTCCATAGATTTGTCTCACCGCATTCCAATTAGCCTGTACATTGTCAGCCATAAATCCCTTGAAATAGGGCAAGAGGATACTGTGTATAGCCATAACAACTTTCAAATTCGTCCAAAAGTTGATTTGACAATAGTATCCTCAGATTGCATGTCACATAGAGCGACAGTCATCACACGGCAAAAACCTGTATTATAAACATGGCATGCCATTGTAGTCTAGTGCTTCACTCGTTTAACATGATCAAACATGATCCAGGCGTCTTGAAAATCACCACCTGATTGCATCTGTGTTACCAAATTGACGCCACTACTAGGGCCTAACTCAGACATTTTGAAGACAAATTTTTTGTCTGAATCAAATCCTTGACCATGAAACTTATTTTCTTGAACATAAGTCCAATTGCTACATCCCTGAAGCTTGGTGATGCTGTCCATGACTCCAAATCTTTGAAAATACTTGAAGGTGGTAACTTCATTTCTAATGCTAGGGGAACTCATGTATTTGCATTTGTCAAGAACAGAAAGGAGTTCATCAAGTCCAAATTTTGTAGCAAGAACTCCCTCAGGTCGAAGAAGCAACTTCCCTAGTAATTCTTTGCTGGCCTCTAGGACAATTGAAGAATTGGATGTAGACGGAGTCCTCTCAACTTGATCAGAAATTAACAATCGAATCTTCTCCTTTGAATCATGACAATCTCCCTCTTTTACCAGGTGCTCATGAATACCGAAGTGAATACATGCTCGCTTCATCTCTTTGTTCCCAACAACATAGTACATTTTTGCGGGACAACTTGCAATACATGAAGGAACAATAGAACAAATCTTATAGGTGATGGTTGAACCAGAGGGAGGATTAAGACCCACCTCAAATGGAAGCGGAGAACATCCATCCCATTCGGTCTCATTGATAGATTGTGTGCGGAGCGCTCGAGTAAGGTATTTACATTCGATGTTATCACAACAAAGATGACCTACACATGAAGCCAATCGAAACGTCAAGTCATCATTGTTTTTGATGTTAGTTGTATGTGTATTTGATCAGACGTGTCTATCATAGCATTTCTCCATTCCACTCAAAAGCTTTGCTTGACATTGAGTACTAGAATATTGAAGGGGCGGTAATTCAAATATCACATCCCCACCGAGTCTATTTGAGGATCTTATAAGGTGGAGATTGGTCATGTGAATCATCACTCAAAACAGTAATGAAGTCTACTCTTACTTCAATCTTAACCCTTGATGGCATTGGAGTTGCTTGAGAAGACGTAGTTGATAATCTTGGAGTAGTTTCTCCAAAAGATGCCCCTTGGGTAGATTCAGATAAATCATATGCTAAATATCTTCCCGGTTGCAAATGCCATTGTCTACAATGGCTGTTGAAGACAGGTTCGCGACTAAGTGTATGAGTCAATTCACCATTAGAACTATCAAAGATCTCTTCATCAATGTGTAAAGAACTCTCAGAAAGCCTAAACCAAAGACTCAAACGAAACGCAGTGACAATAGCATATCCTAATTCACTAATGGGGAATGTGATAGGAACTACATCTCCAGGTGACCTTACTACTGCCATTGAACTGAACGGCATCCCTAAGCTCATTGCATTTCGTAACTGAGAAATTCAAATGCGAATGCAAATGCAAACTCGAATGCAATGGCGAATCCTAGACCATGTGAGACAAAAAGATATGAACAACAAACAACGTGGATTTATATCCAATTCTATCCATAAAACAATAATTAGGAATAAATAGAATAGTTGCCATCCGTTTAGACTGTTTAGTAGTTAGTGGATAATTTTATTGGAATGGAATAACACAATTCACTGAAGGTCTGACGAATATTCAATGCAATTGATGCATTGTATAAACTTAGTTGTCATGTAAATATTGGATTGGGGTCAGATTCAAAAAAATTAAACCTCTGCAACCTTGTACCTCCACATCCGTTGAGGTACTTTATTAGGGAGTAATAAAATTTAGAATGCCACATTCAGGAATTCTCACCCATTTTGATTGGTCAGAAGTTAATCATATTGCAACGGCATGTAAATGAAATCTCATATGATCCTGATCTTCTAACATAATGTTCAACAAAAGTCAGAGAAGTCAGAAAACATTATAAGTGAACTAGGTGATCCACCATATTCATTATTAAACCAAATGTGGGAAAAATTGTAATAGTATTGTACATTGTAGATCTTAAATGGTGACCACCATTTTAATTTTGCCTACAATGGAGTTATTTCAATGTATTCCATAAAACGGTAGTTTATATAATATAAATGAAATTGTAGAGCTCTTCAATAGCATTGTATCCTTCTCACCAACCAAATCTAATTAATAAAAAAATAAATGGAAACTGATATGATTTAAGAGATATTTGGCGGAAGATATACGTCTTGTTTTGGACCACTTAAGTGGTCCAAAACAAGACGTATATCCTTCGCCAAAAATATAATGAGTAGGGCGGTAGCATTAAGCTATCAGTTAATTAGAGCATTTGAATTCTATAAAAGGATTACCTCTTTTGCATAGTCCTTAGTTCATCGCTTCACAAAGTCTATGCGCTGGTCAAATATCTAGAGTTGATAATAGTTCCCCTTCACTGGAGAGACCAAAGCGTAGGAGGAGGAGAAAGTGTACTACAAGTTATTCTATAAAGAATGCACTTCATCGATCTAGAAAGCAAAAGGTTCATAAAGTGACAAGTGCAAGAGTCCACTCTTGCCTTACTAAGAAACTTATCTTCACTGGAATAGAAAGTACTGGAGTTGTAGAGTCGCTTATAGAGTGCTCTTCTACGAAGAATTTAGTCTTAGACTCAATTATTGAAGTCTAAGAGAGGGAGAACTTCAACAACACCGAGTATCATACTCTACAGGTTTGACCTATGTTGGAATTTTGATTTGTGAATTGATTTTTTGATATGAAAAGGTTCACTAAGCTTAGAGTCTATGGATGTATCAATAGTGTTTCACACAACTACTTTACGCTATGGCTCGGGTGTCCCCCGTGTGATATGTCGATTGCACATGTTTCTGCCAGAAACTCAATGGATGAAAGTTTTTAAGGTTAAAAGGGAGACCAATGGACAAGATAAATATTGATGAATTTTTTGTGTCCTTTAAATATTCTTATAATAGATTAGGTTTAGGATTCTAAACAATAGTGGTTATCCATCAGTTCCCAGACAACAGTATCCACTTGGGAGAAACGAAAAGCAAGGGAAGTACTGCGGGAGTCGGGAAACGAAATTGCAAGCAACTGCTTATAGCGCACATGTCCAACAACTAAAGTGAGGAGAATCTCTTGAGACTGAAGATATTGCACAGGTATGAACTATCTATGCCTCTTAATTTTCTGTCATTTGTATATACATGGTAAAAAATTTAGACGAGAAAAATAACTACAATCACCTTACGATGGAATGGCCATTTGATATCGGATGTTTTTACCAACTCAAACGTACATCTAAGTTAGACTCCAAAAATGATATAACGCGAAAGAGCGACAGTTTTTAGTTTGGACGGATTTCATATTTTCTTTTGTGACATTTTTTTGGACTCTGACTACTGTCCGTAACTAAGTTGTTTGTGTCCAAGCAGTTACTTGGGTACATTAGTCCAATTAGGATTGATGTAAAGACATTAGGATTTCATGCTCTCCTGCATAAATAGACCTAGAATTCTTTTCATTTTTGGAAACGATGTCTACATCAACCGTTTTAGTAGTTCTGTCTATGATATTAAGGAACTCATAGCAACCGAAGTCTCCTATCGAGAAGGATATCATTGGCACCGACGGCATAGTGGAGGATCAATACCCACAGCTACATCTTACAAAACGCGGTATGAGTTTGTTGGGTTTTTTTTTGGCTTGTCTTCCTCTATGGTTGGATTGCCGATACTACTTGTGTTAGGGCGGGATCCATTAACACACCATTGATTCCCTTATTTGACCACTTCACTACATTTCGGTAGGTGGTCCAGTTAGGGTTCGTTGGAATTGATTACCTTATTTTCCGATTTTCACTACATTTTGATGGGTGGTCCAATTAGGGTTAATTGGAATTGATTACCTTATTTGAACACTCCACTACATTTTCGTGGGTGGTCCAGTTAGAGTTCGTTGGGGTTTACATGCCTCTACGGCTGGACTGCCGCTGCCATCTATCGTAGTGCAGTAAATTTAGCGCTCAGTTCATCCTTCCCCTGTAGACTTCTATACATTCCCGTAAGTGGTCCAGTTTGAGTTTCGTAGGGTTCATTGTGGTGTGGTTGTCTTGGTGCAGAAGAACTAGAACCTTGCTTCATCGATAAATTAACTTATATCTGTTTCAGTGGGTGGTTTAAGGTAATGCAGTGGTTTAGGGTTGTGATTTAGCAGGGATTTTGGGATACGCGATTCTTTATCAATACCCATTGTGAATGAATTGAGTTGTCGTAGCTCGCAAAAGGGCAATTTCCATGCCGAAAGAGAAGACTAGTCGACTGGCGTGCTAGTCTGGATTGCTCAAAATCCAGATCTCGATCCCTGTTATTCTTCGTCAGTATTGAAAACTGGTCCTGATTTCTGAAACCCTCAACGTCTAGAAATCGTGATTGTTGTCAATCGGAAGTGCCGGTCAATCAAAAGTGTCGTTGTCATTCAGAAGTGTCGTTGTCAATCGGAAGTGCCGACTGCTGTAATCTTCGAGCCGCTTGTTCTTCCGGATCGCTCGATCTCGTGGGCGTGGGCTGTATCTCCGAGATTTTCGGATCTCACGGTTCGCTGGATCTGCCTGATCTCCAGGTACCGTAAACCCCGATGAACTTTTGGTCAATTCATCTTCTGATGATCCATCTCGTGCTTCCGGGGCTTGCACTGCTTGCGGCACTTCTGAGATTTAGTGGCTTCTGTGACTGATTGCGATCTCGGCGCTTCAGAGGGGCAGTCTGCCTTGATCGACCCCAATTTCTATGATTCGAGCTTCTGCAGGCAGTTCCGATAGCTGCGTCGAAGTGCAGATCCATAACTCGTCGGCACCGACGGGGTCATCGGACGTTATCAAGCCCAGTTGAACCTCGGAGCAAAGTGTCCGTTAGTTCACGGAACAACTTGTATCGCGGAGAAGCTTGGAGGTTCGTTCTGGGAATTTTGTCGAAGGTTAGGCCTCGAACGTTTCGGTTGTTTTTGCATTTCGGCAGTTAAATTGTGTGCTCCAGCAGTCGTTGATTTGCAGTTCATGCGTGATTTATTTTTTCGTAAGCTATTAAATCTTGTGATTCTAGTGTTTCATGTGGTTCACCTAGTAGAAGTCGCCTGTAAGTTCATCACGTGCTGGGATTTCACCTATAAGTTCCTTGAGCTTACGGTGCAAATTCAAGTCTCGAACTGTCCTCTGTCTTCCTCGGGGTCGACAAGTACTCCAATCTACGGGATGGTCGCAGTTGTGGCCAGTAGCAAATCCGTATCTCGTCGGCACCTACGGCATGGTGGCACATCTCAGCGTGCAACTAAACCTCAGTGGATTGTATTTGTCAGCTTGTGGAGTAGCTCAGATCGAGAGTTAGTTTGGAGGACCGTTCTTAAGAAAAAATTTGTTTGTAGTAAGTTTAATTTCGAATGGGTCGGCTGTTTTTGCATTTCGGTCGCCCGACTGTCTGCTTCGGCAGTAGTAGATTTTCAGTACATGCGTGGTTAAGTTTCACATAAGGTATCAAATGTAATGATTTTAATGTTTCATGTAGTTTACCTAATTGAAGTCGCATATAAGTTCATCTAGTGTTGTGACTTGAACTGGTTCTTTGAGCTTACGTGAAATTTTGGGTCTCGGTCTTTCTCTGTCGGCCCTGGTTCTATAAATTTGCCAGTCTTCGGTGATTGCCCGCAGCTGCGGCCAATAGCAGACCGCTATGTCATCGGCACCGACGGCATGATGGCACATCGCTGCAATCAGCTGAACTTTGGTCGAATGCTTTAGTCAGCTTGTTGAGTAGCTTGGATCGGAGATTAACTTGGAGGATCATTCTTGCTCCAAAATTTGTTTTTAGTAAGTTAGGGTTTGAATGAGTCGGCAGTTATTGAGTTTCATTGGGTTTAGGGTGTGCTTTGGCAGTAGCAAATTTTCAATATATGCACGATTAAGTTTTGCAAAAGGTTTCAAATGTAGTGATTCTAATGTTTCGTATGGTTCACCTAATAGAAGTCGCCTGTAAGTTCATCTAATGCTGTGACTTCAACTCTTGCTTGGAAGTTACGTTTTTAAAATCAGAGGCTCTATATTCCCCTGTCGAGCCAGGGATCTCGAAATTCTGCAGTCCTCGGGCTAGGTCCGCAGCTACGGCCAGTGGCAGATCCTCATGCCGTCGGCACCGACGGGGTCATTGTACATCTCCGCGCTCAGCTAAACATCAATGTAATTTTGGTGTCAGCTCGTGGAAAGGCTTGGATCGGGGATTAGCTTGGAGGATAGTGCTTGAAACATAATTTGTTTCTGGTACTTTGTTTGGGTTGAATGTCGCCTTCCTATGAATTTTGTTCAATGGAGATGAAATGAACTTTGAGCCTATTGTCTCAAGATTGAGACCGAATTTTTTTTTTTTTCTGGACATGGATTACACTTTCCTGCAGATTTCGTTCAGCATTCATGGAGGTGTGTTTGCGATGAACGAGGAAACAAGGTTTCCGTGGCACAGTTTTGATTAGCTTGAAGTGTCACTGTTTTTGCAATGGGTGCATGTGAGGCTGAATCATTGGTGCTTTTGTACGAATATTGAAATTTGATGAGTTTGTAGTAAAATAGGGTTCGGCAAATTTTCAAACTCATTTCTTATACTGTGGCTTCGGCAGTTGGAGGTTATTGGTTCATGTGTGATTTAGTTTTGCTTAAGGTATGAAATCTAGTGATTTGAATGTCTTGTGTGTTTTAGTTAATAGGTGTGGCCTGTGATTTCATCTTTTGTTGGTATATTTGAATGTGATGCGAGTTATGACACCTTGATGACCTCAGAAATTAAACACCTCCTGCAAAGAAATTCTACGTGTGGTCGATTATTACAGCTACATACTAATCATGCTATAGATCTCATCGATGCCGACGGCATCCGTGGAAGACAGATGGTGCAGCTGATCCTATAAAGATCTAGCACTATAGCAGTTTTCAAATGGAACCTAGAGCTGGGAAGAAACAAGGAGTATTTGATTTATCTTATACAATGTTTTAGTAGATATCAAACTATTTGATAGTGATTATCATCTATGGGTATCAAAAGAAGAATCTCAAATTTTCCATTAATGTTTAAAGTAGATTGAATATGATGTTATTAATGTGATTAATCTAGGCGATGGTACTTATTAATTAATTATGCATCTTGGTTCCAGAACATTGAGATCCTTATTTCTGCAGGAGCCATGGATGGAACATTTAAAGTATTGCGTTCTCAAGTGGAGACGATAGCTGGAGACTGTTCCAACACCCAGGTGTGAGCTTCCCAATTTGTCATTTGGGACTCGTAGAATTATTTTTTTGAAAATTTGCAATTTAAAGTTAAGAAAAATATACAAAAAACCATAAAAAGAATGTAGAACCAAAATAGGATTGTGACATATCCATTATAGTATTTGGTCTAGATTTGTGTTTAGACTTAGAATCCCACCAAACCTGGCCTAAAGATAGGTAGAAAGAACGAAACACTTAGATTTGGAGGATTTGAGTCACATAGCCCCAAAAGGGCTAAATCCCACCATGAATGTGGCAATTCATGGCTAAAGTCGGTCCGAGAGATCCACAACGAGGCCACTAGGTTGGGTCCTAGAGTTAGGTTTAGAATTCCCCAAACCCTGATTGTTAGCATGTAGGAGCTATTGACGCAAGACCGGGCCCGTGGAGGAATCTACAGCCCAAGGATGGTGTCCTAGGATAAATCCCATGTCAAGAGTCCAACGACAAAATCAATTTGCCAAGATTCCTCTATCTGCAAAAGATTCCCGTACCATCGCTAATTCAAGGAGATGGCCAGTTCCATCCCCACTGACCAATCGTGCTAGGTACGGAAATGCACCTACACGTCTTTCACGCGACTCCCTGAGAGGTCACGTGAAAAATCCCGTCATCTTCCGACTTGCAGAAGAACCTTTTCCGGGTGGTCAACCCTTCTAACCTCCAACAGGAATTTTCTGGAAATTACCCAAGTTACAAGAAAATCTCACTAAAAATTAGACTAGCTTGTTTTATGTTAATAATGCGCTTCGTGAAGTTTCACAACATTCCAATAGCAGCAAGTACCCGAACCGGCGAGATTCCTCGGGAATTAACTACGTGGCGGGGTCCCCGCCGCGTTGACCGGCATCCCAGAACCATACGATGGCGAAACAAAGTCAATCAAGAGTCCTTTCCGACTCTCTCGCACCTACTGGAGACCCTAGACTATTCACATTTCTCAAAATAGAAGACCCCCAAGATCTAGGATTTTACCATGATTTGGTTTTTAAACTAAATTAGCTTACGATGGATTTTTGGCCTCGGTACGGGGGATAAGGAGTCATGGACTAAACACGGCGATTTGGAGCCAACGGCACAATCCGTTTGACAATTAGAATTAATCTCCAAAAGTTAGGATGTTGGTCCAGCGTAGATAGGTAAAAGTAGTTTTTTAGGATTAGGATGAAAATCTTTGAGGATGAGTATGAAAGTCCAAGTTGATAAGATTACCTTAGAACTCTAGAGGGAGAGATGGGCCCTTGAAAACCTATTTAAGGTCCCCATTTTTCTCTCTAGAACACCTCCAATTCTTGTTTTGGATCCGTGGGTCCAACTTATGTTGGAAGATTTTGGCGTTTTAACCAAGAAACCTCTATGGTGTTTTTTGAGCTCTTTTTGGGCTGCCTTGTTGTTAAACTTCAAGCTTTGAAGTTCTTTGTGGAGTCCTTCTACCTTATTGTGTGTGTCATTTGACTCTTTTTCTTCTTGTTCGTTTGGGCTAACGGGCTTTTTTATCACGTCTTCTTGGTTTGATTGTACTAATCCTAAAGATATCCCCCACCATACCTTGGCAATGCTGCTTTGTGGGGCCTTTAGTGTGGATCTTTGAGTGCTTAAACTATCTTTTATTGTACTAACCTATGCATGTTAAGTGGCACTAACCCTTGGAAGCATTCTTGTGTTTAGAGTGACCCCATTCGGGAACTAACCTTTGTCAAAAGTTGGGTTCACTATATGTGGGACCCCTAGAGAAGGCGAAGCTTTGAACCTGTCAGTGTCAGAAGTCCTAGATTGTGTGTGGGACCCCTATGGATGGCGAAGCTTTGAACCTGTAAGCGTTAGAAGTCCTAGATTGTGTGTGGGACCCCTATAGACGGCGAAGCTTTAAATCTGTGAGTGTCAGAAGTCCTAGATCATATGTTAAAATCGTAACCGATGATGGAGCTTTGAACCTAGGGGTCTTAGGAAGTCCTAGAATTGGTGTTAAAACCACCAAAACAACAAAACTTTGAGCCCCCGTATCACCAGCTCTAAAGTTTAGTTTCCAAAACGTGTTGAAAAAATACCAAAGTTTAGCATCCAAAATATTAGAGACAAGAGCAGTAGTGAGAAACTTAGAGCCCCACCTCAACCAACGGATTTACACCCCCAGTTATCTCCATTAAACCCACATGTAGCATCCAGTGGTACCTTAGCCTACCCGAAAATTTAGGACACCGTCCCAACCAGTTCACTCCTACACCCAAAACCCAGGATTCCAACTTGTAGAAGAGAAAAAAACCACTACCAAAGAAATCCAACCAACCCCCTTCCATTCAGTTAGAAAGTTGGGATCAGTTCAGTAAGGGGGTTGGGTTCAGTCATTGGATCGAAAGCAATCACTGGGGGTTGGGTTCAGTCACTGGAGATCTGGGCAGTCATTGGGGTCGGGGTCTAGTCACCGAGATCGGGGAGTCGCTGGATCGGGGTCCAGTCACCGGGAGTCGGGGTCGCCGCAGCTGGTCCATAGAGCTGGGGAATCGGGGTCCAGCAGCTGGTCCAGGGAGCTTGGGGAGTCGGGGTCCTCAGCTAGTCTAGGGAGCTTGGAGAGTCAGGGTCTTCACCTTGTGTTGGATTTTTTTTGGTCTGGATAAAAGGTCTAAAAACTAGGGGTCAAGGTTTATTTGGGAAAACCCGACTACAATTGTCACAACACAAAACCTAAATTCCGTATAGATAGGGTACAATAGATGGAATAGATAGAGAAATTTTCAATCTTTTTGTTTAAAGAATAGTAGTTAAGTTTCGGAAGAGCTTACATTTGGAATAAGCCTTCATCCGGAAACCAGTTTCTGATCCGACCAGGTTAGGATTTCCGGAAATGGACCGGAACGCCGCCACCTACGGACTAGGGATCCAGCCTATGAGGCTAGGGGACGCGCCTCGGGAACGAAAACCTAATCCTATTCCAATCCGAGAACTGGCGGCGCTATCTTTGCTACTTAAGGGCCACCACCCGCCTTTCTCTCTTCATCTTTTGAGTTTCCAAACTCGTCCGCGCGTAGCTAGTTGAGTGAAAGTCTGGTGAGAGTGCGATTACGGATAGAGAGAGGTGAGGCCGGATTAGGTTTTGTTTTGTCGGTGCAGCAATGGCGGAAACTAGTGCGCCGCGATCCGCGAAGCCGTCGGTAGTTGCCCGGATGGTGAGTCCGTTCATACCAACAGACCTTACCGCTCGACAGGAGTTGGAGCAGGACCTCCAGAGATTAGGGTGTGCCGGATTGATCGATCGGCCATGGAATCTGAGAGGGGAGGAATTGATCCAGGAACTAATCAACGGGACTTCAAACCAGTACGAGCTGACGGTGCGAGGGCAGCCCAAGGGGTGGACGGAGGACATGTGGGCGGAAGTCTACTCGTTCCGGAAGTTCGGAGACGGGTTCGCCTCTCAGGCAGATAAGTACGCAACCGGGAAGTTTCGGAACCCTCCTCACGCGAAGGAAGAGTACGCGATCAGTGATTGTATGGATGAGCGCCATCAACGGGTGTTGAACTTTCTCATCCTGATACTGTATCCGGAAAAACCTACCTGGGTTACGGTTACGATGGCCAACACTATTTTCGGAGCGATGGAGGAGAGAGTAGTGCACTGGGGACGTATCATAGCACAGGTGGTATTAAAACTTGCGGACCACGTGTCCAAAAGCCGGTACAGCCCAATCAGCCCCTACTTCTTCCACATCTACCACCCCGGGGACGTATTGACGTCGGATGAGATGCTGGTGTACAACACCGGATTGGAGTTGGTCAAGTATGACCTTACGGATGAGCTGGAGAAGGACAAGCCGATGCCTAAGGAAGAAGAGGATCCGGAAGAGGGAGCCTTGGAGCGGAAGAAGCCCAGGCGGAAGTCAACAGATCCGGGTTCACGGGGGAAGCAACCTGAGACGGATCCACGGGAACCAAGCCCAGTTCCGGAAGAAGAGAAGCCACCTCTTAGAGAGTTCTTCGACATCAGATTTGATTGGACGCATGAAGCCCGGAACCTCCACCACAAGGCCATCCAGTTCATGGAGGAGGTGACGACGGAGCTGAACGTGCCACCCGCGGAAATCATTGAAGAAATTAGGCGGAGGCCGAATCCGGAAGTCATCCATCAAAAGGACAAATAGATCCGAATTTTGGAGAGGAGCCGGGAGGAGGCGGAAAGCCGGAGGAACTGGGCTCAAGGGGAATCCGAGGCGGCACAAAGGAACGAGAGGGACGCCATGCAGCTGGTCCGGAATCTCCAAACCCTAGTCGAGCAGCCGGCGGATGTTGTGAACAAGGCGAGGCTCTATGACGCCCAATTGGTAGCAGGAGGACACGTGGCCGGATCCAAGGTCGTAATGATCCTTATGGATTTCGAGGCCCGGATGCAGAAGGTACTCCAGGAGATGCAGACCCTGGTGGCAAGAGTCGATCCGGACAGGGCGATGGATTTCTCTACCTTTCCGGAAGCGGATCTCACCACCAATCCGTATCTCTAGACTCCGCCAAAGCCAGTCGTGGGGATTCCGGTTCTGTCACAACCAGGAGGATTGCAGTCTCTCCTGAAGCCATTTGTGCAGCGCGAATGGTTGGCTCAGAGAACATACTCTCCGGGCCAGAGTCAGAGAGAGGGGCAGAGCGTTCCGGAGCAGGGAAGAACTTCCACACCGGCTCAGATTCAGACACCGGAAGAAGGGATGCAGATCCGGGGTAATCTGCTCAACCGGATCGAAGCAGTGGAGAATCCGGCCAAGTCACATCCGGACGACTTCGTCCACATGCAGGAGGACACTCCAGCGAAACCGTCGTCCCCGAAACCCGTCAACGAGCCGATCAACTTGGATTCACCAATCCGGGAGATGGAGATTCTCGAATCCGAGAAGGAGGACTTCGAGACGGAATCTGCGACGGAGACGGATGAGGAAGAAGACTCACCGCCGAAGAAGCGAAAGATCCAGACGCAAGCGGCCGGAAAGCTCACACCGCTGTCGAAGACTAGGGCGAGGACATCTCTGGTGCAGTCAGGGAGCAGCTCGAAGAAGCCGAAGAAAGTAGGGTTTAGAAGTTAGATTTAGACTTTAGGGTTTTCCGGAATGGATTTTTCATATGTGGGCCCGTTTCCGGAATTTTAGGGATAACTTTCATTAGCATTCCGGATATCTCGGATGCTTCTATGGTTGGTTAGCTTGATTTTTGGTTGTCTTTTTCTTTTTTGTTTTGTTTTTTAATGGTGAGCAGGTCTGTTGCTCATTCATTCCATCCTTATACAATTTGAAGTTTCATTTCAATTTCCTTACTTTGATCTGAGCCACTAAGTGGACTTTCCATGACTTGGGCGGTGTGTTTGTGTGTTTTGAAAGTTGTGAGGAACTGGGAAGGAGGAATCCGGATTCCATGATTGTTTGGAGTAAGACAATAAGGGAGAATCTGTGGCGGAGCTAGGACGGATCTGTAGGACTTGTGCATTTAGAATCTTTAAACTACTGGAATGGTAATCTGATTGGAGTGTTGAGGGTGAGGTTTTGGAACTAGAAGTGGTTCCGTGCGGAGTTAAGCAGCCGCCAAGGGGAAAACCCCTACTTATCGGAAGATCTGCCAACTACAGTTTCACCTACTTTCTCATAGAATCACTCTTGTGTTGAATCCGGATAGTTATGTATCTGTCGTTGTAGTGGAGAGGAGAGACCGGATTCTGTATGACCTGCTTCTCGGATAGGCCATCCGGAAAGTTGTGAGGGAACGGAAACCCACTTCGTTGCGACATTTAGATCTGTTGAGTGTCTTGGGTTGTTTTGTAGGTGTTAGAGTGTGTGATTGATAAGTGGTGGAGTCGCTGCCCCTTTAAAGAGTAAAAGCGGACCCCCTGAAGGTAAAACAGGGGTATAATAAACCGAAGAGTGATTGTATCCGGATTCCGGAAAAGGATGGATCCGGATTAGAATCCGGAAAGAAGTAAGTTCCGGAAGAGGGAAAGAGAGGTTTTGGGTTCCCTTGGGGTATTTGAGAGATAATCTGATTAAATCCAAATTCATAGCAATATAGTAGAGTCCCTGGGACGATAACTCGTGTCATCTAACCACAATTGTGTGTTAAAGGTGATTACCTCTAGATTACGCGTACGACAACAATAAACCAAGAGGGGGAAGAAAAGAAAGGGGGGAGAAGAGAAGCCGCACGTCCAAATGTCTTGAAAAATTTGCATACAAATACTCACATACCACCTCTCTCTCTCTACACCAATTTGAAACCAATAAGAATGGAGGAGGATTAGAAGGAAATAGGATGAAATAGGAGAAGAGTTGAAAGAGACGATAAATAGTGACCTAGGCTAAGTAGGCTTAGGAGGGAAATCTCGAGAATTTGTAGTGACCATTAGAAGGCAGATTAGGATGACACAAAAGCAAGGTCGTCTGGTCGTGTAAGAGGGTAGGAGGGACATTAAACCTCCTCGGAGTTAGAGTCTATAGTTGTAAGACATCTTTAAAAGCTTAGATGGAATAGTGTTAGTGTAGAAGAAGAGGGGGAGAAAGAAAAAGAAGGAGAAAAGGAAAGAAGGAGTTAGATTGCAAGGTTGTAACACACTCTCGAATTAAGCGGTGAGCTTGGGGAAAATTCAACCAAGACCAAAAGACCACCATGGAGCACGAGGATGTGTACGCGGACGTGGACAAACTTATTTCCAACACCGGCAACAAAGAGATGAGCCTTTGAAATAATCCTTGGTGTTTTTCCTAACTAGCGTTGATTTTCTTAATTAGCCCTTTACGCGTTATTAGCAAACCGTGATTAGTACAAGTAGGTGTTAGATTCAAAAGTTGCTAGATTAGGGATAGAGTGTCTCGAAAACATATCATACTTAGGATTTGGCTTCAAATCAACTATATTAGGATAAGTTAAGTAGTAGGGGGTAAATGGAAGAACAAAATTAAAATTTCCTCCAAAAGCAACCATGGACGGAAATTAGAAATTGAGATTAGAGGGAGAACCTAGGATCTAAACTAGAAATTAATTAGACGTTAAAAAATCTAGAGTTAATTTAGGAGTAAAAATCTAGAGTTAGTGTAGGAATAAAAATCTAAAATTAATCTAAGAATCAAATACTCAAGCAAAATCCTAGAGTTAGGTTAGAAAGTAAAGACTCAGGGTAAATTCTAGAGTTAATTTAGGAGTAAAAAACCAAGAATAAAAATCAAAACATAGAATCAAAATTGAAAGTAAAAATTAGACTTAGCATTTGGGAGTAAAAATCTAGAGTTACATTTAGAGGTTGGAAATTGGAATAGAAGTTAAGCTTTAGGATTAACCTGTACAAGTAGAACTTCCAAGTGAAGTGTCAAAACCCAAAAGATAATCTTAGAGGTTCATGGAAGGAATATAAGGGTTTCCCTTTCACGTAATTAGGGACGTTAGAAATGACGCCAACTACCCAGTCAACCCTAGACATAGGATAGATAGTCAGGGAGTTAGGATTTACTATCAATCCTAATCATTGCAGTTAGCCTGTTAGTTACCCATGCATTTCTAGTTAGTTTTGCTGCCATCCACGACACTCAGAAAACGTTAGCACAAAAGATCCATTGCTTGGAAGGTACAGTGGACTGCGCTCACAACACCCCCATATATTAAAAAGGTAGATAAAGGCATAGAATCTGGTCGGTGTTCGCTTGATTACCAAGGGTGGGTAATCCAGCGCCCACACCAGGTCAGAAGAAGCATTTTCGTGAGTACTCACGGAACTGGTTAGAGTTTGTATTTTCTGTACCTTTTCCATTTTTAATTCTTTATATTTTTTTTGTTTTTACAGGGTCCTACAGTAATTGAAGACGAAATTGATGGCTCCGCTCCTAAAGAATTGCAAGAGGTCGACACTGATTCTGATATGGTTGAAAAATGTAAGGGCAATGAAGATGAATTGCGCTTCTTGTAGAAGGTGAATTCCATAGACTGTATTTAACATATATGAGGATCTTGCCAAAGGACGAGTGACGGTTTTTCATACCACTATGTCGTATGATTTCGATGCCCATTGTCCGACCCTCATTAGACTCTGATATTAAGAGACTTGAGGCAACGTTCACTTATGGATATAGACCTGGTTCAAGCGCATTCTATGTTTCAATTTGTGATGAGAAAGGGGTAATATGCACTTTATCGGCCAAGGACAAAGATGAAATGAGCCCATTATGGAAATTAGAGAATGATCGGTTTGATGCCAAGCTTCAAGAAAATGAACTTCTCCGTCACTTGGCTGGGAGGATGTTTTTCATTTGTGATGGAAATCATAGATTCCAGGCCTGGACTGCATTCATTGATAGATTGCATAGAGATGACCCGATTTGGCAATATTCTGTAGATAGTATTGCCTTAGATCCATCTGGGAGAACGGCGCTCCTATTACACGCGATGCACGATATAAACAAGTAAGTTTGTTTTATTGAGCTTATTTGACAATCCAAATGTATTGTTTTCTTGAATGCTATTTATTCTAATTTTTTTAATTGTATGTCAGGTCTACAAAAAACAGTCATGTGAAGACAAATCTTGTTCACACGTTGCATAGGATTCGTGCTACCGGAACGCAGAGCCTGGAGGCATTCAAGGATATACTTTCTGAGTGGGAGTTCAAAAAATGTCTAAAGAGTCCTGTGAGGGGAAAAACTTGGTATCTTTTGACTAAGGAGGTCTTTATTTCATTGCTTTGGCGGGTGAGATATGCATTTTGTCGTTCATTTTTTAAAATCAATGTTGTAAACTTGATTCTTTTTTTTTGTTATGTACTTTATTATCGGTAAGATCCAAAACATTTGTAATTTGCAGCAAGAAATTGTTGATGCTGCTGACGCTACTGCACGGAAGTTGTCAAAAGAAAAACCATCATTACAAAGAACTGATCAAGAAATCACCAAAGCCATGCTATCTGCCACAAAAATAAAGACTACCAGCTATAAAGGGCAGTTTTTGAAATTGCTAGTAGTTTCATATCTTGCACTAGGGGATGACTTTTTGGTAGAGATATAGTGCATACTTCCAAATTCTCTCTCTTCCATTCAATTTTATTGGTAGTTATCAATTATGCCAGCCTAGATGTTTAGTTTCAGTCTTCTTTTCTTCCTTTTCTATTAATTTCACATTTCTTTGTGAAGGTCACATTGCATTGGAGGAGGAATTCTAAACCCGAAATGACATTGGACAAACTGCAACTTCTTGCAACTTCCGCTAGTCCAGTTTCATTCAAGGTCAAATGTTTACGTTGGTGGAACTCAGGAGCACTAACAAAACAAGCTGCCCATTTTCCAAGCAAGGCTTTCTCAGATAAGGAGTTCGAGTCATAGTTGAACAAGGCTTGTTTCTGGGCATCGGTAAGTGTTTTTCCTTCCTAAACATTTCCAACTATTGTTTTGGTGATTCCTTTAAATCTTTTTATAATAATGACTTTGCCTACATCCTCTATCTTGTTGTTTTTTATTATATTGTCTCAAAGTGAATGCAGTTGGAGGAAGCATTCACTATGGAATATGAGAGGATGTAGAAAGAAGAAGGTCTGACAGTGGAAGTGAATTCTGGTAATACTCCATTGTCTCCTGCCGAATTTGTGGAATATTGGCGAATTTGCACATGGATACACGGTTTTTCATCTTTGTTTCGTGGAAAGGATTCATATTCAAGAACTAAGGCGTTCATCTCCTACACCTATACTTCACAAATTGTGAAACGAGTTCTATACATGTACAATTAAATTGGTTTTTCTCTAGGTTGTCTATTTTCAATTTTCCTTTGTTTCCCCATCTTCTTGTACTTACTTCTTATATTTATATCAAATACTTTCAAGTACATTATGTTTGAATTGTTGCCTAAAGGTGCTGTGCAGCAAACTCAGCTTCCTGGATTCTTTACGTCGTGGGTTGACAAAACATGCGTTGAGCAATGTATGTACTCTACAGGATTGATGCGATCTTGGGGTGTACTACATCTACACTCTGGTAGTTGGTACATTGATTGTGGTGGTGGATTTTGCCCGGCTGAAGAAGAAACAATGAAGAAAGCCATTGACCAAGCTGAAAAAGGATTGGGTGGCTCCGATCCACTGATTATTCCCGATGGTCAGAGTACTGCCGAGCATGATGTTGCAGTTGATCTGGCCCATATGATCGACAAGGACAAAGCAAAAGCTGTGAACCAAATGAAAAGAGCTGTTGTGAAGGCTGAGGCTCGGAAGGTAATAGAAAAGCAGAAAAAGGCAGACAAGGCTTTCAAAGCAGGCTTGCTAATGAATGTGAAGGCTATGGCTGTAGAAGTTGTAGCAACTATTAAGGCTACCGGTAAAGCGCCGAAAAACTTGCATGGTATTGGTTCTTCTGCTCTTGAATGCACCTAAACCTCTTCTGCTTCACCATCACAACTTCCTCGAAAACGGGACTCATCTTTCATTGACATTACTATTTCCTGACTTTCTCTAGGCAATGTGCCCGTTCCTTTAGCAAATGACCTTGAGACTGATGGAGTGGATGCATTTATTTTCAATGGCTCCCTCCATAGTCTTCTTAGCCACCGTGTTCAACATGGGTCTTTCCCTTTAGAATGGACTCAGTTTCAAGATTTTCTTGAGAAGGTAATACTGATTTTTCTTCTTGCATTTCATATTGTGAAGTTCAATGTCTTCAATTGCATTTTCTAGAATTCTATATTTTTTTTTTTCTATTTTTCTAATGATGCTATGCAGCACAAGGCGGACAAAGAAAGATCATTCAAAGGTGTTATTTCCCAATTTCAAGCTATTGATCTCATGATCTTGGACATTCCCGAGGGCCTGCTGTGAGTGTTTTAATCTCCCCCCTTCAGAGGTAAAACGTGCACACGGATTCTAGCGGCATGAAAAGTAATTTCTAGGGGATGAAATTAAACGTAGTGTTCTTTGGCCTTCCAAGCAATGGACACTTTGTTATGTTGATTTTACCTAATTTAAATGCTTCAAAACACACTAATAGTTAAGAAATAAAGGTTGTTAAAGGTTGATTAAATGCGATTAAACTTCTATCTAACTAAAATTCTACCTAATGTAAATCAAAGAATACAATTTGCCCTTTCCGAAATGGTAAAGCAAGCTGGATTCTGATATTCCTAGCAAACGTTATGCGTGGATGAAATCCGGCCCTAATTCTATCCTAAAAACTTCATCCGTCAACTAAAAATAGCAAAATAATGTGAAATAAATCTAAATTTCAGAGTTAAAAGGTTGATTAAGTTAACTAATGGAATTTTGAGAAAAAACTAATTTTAACCTATTTTCGGAATTTTCATCCAAATTTAGGTCAAATCTTCATCCACACTTTTATCTTTTCAAATTAAAGTAATTTTAAAAGTAAAAGGTGGATTTGGAATCTTCAGAAGATTCTCTAAAAGATTATGGTTTCCAAAGATCCCCTAGTTGTTCCTTGAGAATATTCCTAATTGTTCTTTAATTAAGCCTAATTCTAAGTTATTATTCTAAATTTAGTGATTTTCTATAGTTTTATGGTTTTTTATGTGTAAAGTGATAAATTACTTCTTATAATGGTAAAAAGTAAGAATTTTGGACTTCTAGGTAAAAACTTATGAATGAATGAAAATTCCCCTTAGTTTGATGGAATTCGGTTTCAAATAAGTTTTATGTAGAATTTAAGGGATAAATTAGGGTTTAATCTCCCCAATTATTCTAATATTTCCTAGATTCTTAAATTATGTTAGATTTCTTTTGAAATTCCTTTGGATGAAATTACTATTTCGGTTTCCAAATTCACTCAAAGTTAATCTAATTATTACTTTCACAATTATAGTTAAGTTTTTTAAGGTTTTCCAATGATTTTAAATTTTAACTAGCTATCGGATTCCTAATTTTGTTAATTTTAGTTTTCTAATCTAATTTTTAAAGAATGAAAGCAAAAGAGAAAACAAAAGAAAAGTTTGGAAATTCATACCTTAGTATCGAGAATGTCGATCGTCCCATCATCGCAAAACACCATCATAATTGTCTCCTCGAAATTCTCCATTGCCTTTCATGTATTTGGAAGAAATCTTAGTATTATTGTTTCTAAACCTATCTAAAAAGTCCAAGTTTGTTAGTTTTGGCAATTTAAAACTAATCCTTTGATTTTAGGAAATTAATAATAAATTTAATTCATTTTTCCCAAGTTTTCAATGAATAGTAGTTTATTCGATTGCCAATTGTTTAATAGTTATTTTGTTAAATATTCCAAGATATTAGTTGGTGTTTGTTTGTATCTATTTGGCTTATTAGGCCTAATAAAACAAAACTCAAACAACAAAACAACAACTAATTTGTCTTTGGAATCCTAATTAATAACTAAAATCAATCGAATGAATAGTAATCTAATAAAATAAGCTAAAATAATCAAAACAAATCTATCGATGAATAGTAAAAGGAATTTTGCAATCCAAACAATCTAACGTCAATAGTAAGATGCTAACGAAAAGAATAGAATAATCAAAACAATCCAAACTTCAATAATAAGATTCTAACGAAAAGAATAGAATAATCAAAACAATCCAAATTTCAATAGTAAGATACTAACGAAAAGAATAGAATAATCAAAACAATTCCAAAATTCAATAATAAGATACTAACCTTAACTCCTTTATTCTTCGTCCTTCCTTGTTAACCTTCTTATGATCTCGCTTTCTTCCACTTCTTATGATGCTGTTGTTGTTTGAATTCTTGGCGATGGCGGAGAGAGAATTTGAGAGGTTCAAGAACCGAGAGCGTTAGTTCAAATTCTCGGTGTTCAATTTTAGTTTTAAAAATCAAAGGTTGGGGTGGCGAGCAACGGCCTACCCTTCTTGTAATTGAAATTACAAGTTTTGTATGATCACTTAGATTTTATAAATTCAAGAGATATTGTATGATATTGCTTACCGCAATGTTGTTTGAATAATCAGACTTTGGACTCCAGTACTTGTTAGACTCTTTTCAGAATCTTTCCCAACTGAATGATCGTCCAGGCTTCACTTTCGAACTGGTTGTGCTGGTTGCACTCACCTTCCGATACCCTCCTTACTCCAAGAACCGGCCGCTGGTACCCGTCCCCTTGTCTGAGAACCGCCGCAATCGTTCCCGCAGTCGTTCCCGTAGTCGTTCCTGCAGTCGTTCCCGTAGTCGTTCCCGCAGTCGTTCCTGTAGTCGTTCCCGCAATCGTTCCCGTAGTCGTTCCCGCAGTCGTTCCCGCAGTCGTTCCCGCAGTGGTTCCCCAGCTACCTTGAACTATATGGCCTTTAAACTGAAATTTAATAGACTGAAATTTTCATAAATAATCCAATTAAGATTGAAAATTTTGGAAATTTCAGATATTGAATTTGTGACTATATGGATCAAATACTGAAAAAGAAAATAACACTAGATTAGGACTAAATAAAAGGCGAATTAATTCTCAAACTGAAATTACGAAACAACAATAATAATGAACTTTATGACTTCTTCAAAATAAAACTAGAATCTAGCAAATTAAAGGAAAAAACAAAGCAACAATTGTCAAATTAAAGGCAACAAAATGGCCACTTGGAGGTGAAAATACCTTCACCATGTGCCCATGCAAAAGAGAAATGAAACAACGACTTTTGGACTTTAAATAAGGTTCAAAAGAACCTTATTTTGAGATTCCAAGTCAACGCTTCGCCGTATGAGGTAAATCTGAGTTTTAAATGGCAAATCTTAACTTTCAAAAAGTCAAAGCTTCGCCGTGCGGGGGCAACCCCAGGTCAAATCGAACAATTTTAAGTTTCAAGTATCCGTTTCCAGGGTTCAAAAAGTCAAAGCTTCGCCGTGCGGGAGCAACCCCAGGACAAACGGAGCTTTTTAAGCCAATTTAAGTATTTCGAAAGTTAGATTCTAAAGGAGGTACACATGAAAGTGTTTAACCGAACATTAGAAATGAATCTTCCGAAATTTCAAGTCAAAGTCAATCAATTAACTGCTAAAGGAGGTACACATGAAAGTGTTTAACCGAACATTAGCAATTAAACCTCAAATTCCGTTATACAACGAACTTTGAGTAGGAAATTAGTCTAAAATACTTTTGGCAAGGTCAAGCCTCGCCGCTTTAAGTATTTAGTACCAAATGCGTTCACATGCTACAATGGATTAGTATTCAAGTAATCTTAAGCAAAGAATCAAAGTTTGGGGGCTTTCAACCTCCAAATTCAAAAGAAAGCAATAGGTTTTGAAGGGACCCTCTAGTCCTTCAAAACACAAGAGAATTAGCGGAAAATGCAAAGAAATAGAAGGAATTAGCCAATTTTTGGCTTAAAGTGCTCCAACAACGTGTTGGTAGCACAACAGAGCAACAATAAGGAAATGGAAATAAGGTTTGGTCTGACAACGTGTCAGTACCAAAGAGAAAAGAAAATGAGAGTGAGGGTATAAGAATGAGGGTACCGACAACCTCGAGGGGAGGCCTTTTATACTCGAGCCAAGCCCTCCCCGGTAAGTTGCCGGTTAAAAAACGTTTAACTAACTACCTAACTAAATTCTAAACTACTACGAGATATTTTGCAAATAATCTTTGTTTAATAGGAAGGAAGGTCCTCAAGCAAGTTCCTTGAAGGCTTTAATTAGCCTTGAAATCTTGCCTAAATCAAATCCTTGATTGTCCCCAAAGATTTTATGAAAATAACCCTAACTAACCTAGATATTTTGCAATTTAATCCTAGGTCAAATCCAAATATTCTTAGTTTAATCTAAATTGGCTTTTAAAGGAAAGATTTGACATCTTAACTAAATCCAATCTTCAATTTTTACCAAGATATTTTGTTAATTAACCTCGAATTACTACAAATTACTCTAAAAAAGTCAAACTAAGAGCTGACCCTATCTATCTTTTAGGGAAAAACTCCAATTTGAAAACCGATTGCGCCATCGCGTTCAGAAGACCCCAATTAGTCTAGAGGACCCCCTACCCCCTTCTTCCAGACTGTAAATATTTGTAAAAACCACTAACGGTAATTCTAGAGAAAAGTCAAAATCCCAACTAATGGAATTTGAGTTTTCCGAAAAAACTAACTAGCTAGGGTTGCTTGGAAGGTTCGTGGTAGTAAGAAAACATTCCTTGTTTGCGACATTCGGACACCGCTAACTCCTGGCTCGCCGGTCAACTCGCCGTCGTGTTGTAAATTCTTGTTAAATTTGATGTCGATGCCGATTCGGGTATTTCTGACTATCAGAAAGTCTTCAAACTTAACAGGTCGCTCATTTAATACATAAAACTCTAATCTAATTTTTAGTGAGATTTTACCGCACTCTGGGTAATTTCTAAGAAATTACCATCAGTTTCAAAGGCGGTTGACTTCCCATGGAGTCATCGTGGAGTTTTGTAAAATCCCGAAACTTTTGGGCAATCTTTTGGGAAGTGTCCAAAGGCCAAGGGCAAAACCAAACCTCCAATAAAGATGCTAATTTTAGCAATTCCTTAATAATTTCCGCCCGGGGGGGAAATTATTCTGGTACCGGGGTTGTTGTGGATGATTAGCTCCGCTATTGATCTCTTGGCATGCTTTTACCCTAAAAGCACCTTTCTGTAAGCTCCAATCACCTTGCCTTTCTTCTACTTTGCATTCTGATTCATATTCTTCAACATTTATAGGTCTTCATGTAACTAATCCATATTCTACATGAATTGGATCGAGATACTTCTAAACCTTGATATAGACTCTTGCACTTTAGCCAGGATGTCACATGTATTCACATGTCAAGTGTTACATGGACAAGACACTAGAACTGGCTAACTCTCACTTCCTCCCATCTCTCTAATACGTTAATATGGACTCTAAGACACTGAACTTAAGACATAAACATAGAAAAGCATAGTATTTTGTGCTTTCCATGAATTTAGGAAGGTTCCTTACTAATCTGGTAGGGACTTCTACCAAACTCCTCTCCACTACTAATTCATGCTATTTTGCGTGAATTAACACTAAAAACTAACAATAAATCGCGAAAAATAAATCCAGAGCTTCAAGTGCTAACTTGAGGGCTCACACCTGCCTGTCCCAAGAATGTCTTCTCCACCTTCAGCTATTCCGCCTTGGAACACCACTCCTACAGACTTTCTAAAATCAACCTTTGATTTTGTCGGTAGCCACTTGACTAATGATGGAGCTCTACTCATATTCCATTGTGATGCAGCCCCAATGAAATTCCAATTGAAGGGTTTCTGTTGAGCGTTTCATTTCAAAGTATATCAAAAATGGATTGGAATCAATGGTCTTCATTTAACCAACGCTCGAGACTCATCACACATGGTACTCCAAGAGTCCAAGGTCTTCTTTGATAGTACTTTTATTTTAGACTATTATGTTGTTCTGACTCAAATTTATTTGGGTAGATTACTAATTTTTTAAGATTGGTGGGTTCATCTTATGTAGACACTGTGTTTTGGCATTCAACTACTTGTGATGAACCTTCCAAATGTTCCACCTTTCCGTTTCAAAGTGCAACTCGTACCTGGTTCAGATGTTGCTGGAATTCATGCCGGATTGGATGATGTGCTTCGCAATGATGTAACCAAAGATTTTCAACTTCTGAATGGCAACGTTCGTTGGCGTGGTCCGCGGGAAAAAGACCCAGGATTTATGCAAATTCTTATAGAATCTTTTTTACTACCTGGAAATATGGTGTTTGACTGTTCAGTTGCTACAGGTTTGTAAATTTGTTACTTTGATTCTCAAGTTTCATTTATATATGTTCAGCCTTCAAATATAATTATTTATCTTATTTTTTAATCTCTTTTGTTGCAGGTTCCAGCATCCAAGCCTATCGGAGGTCTGGCCGCCACATGATGGCATTCAAAGAAGATGCAATGATTTTTAATGCTCCCTTGCAACCACTTATAATTGAGAAACCAAGCCCGATTTCTAAAAAGCATCGAGTGGACAAAGAATGCAGTACCTCAAATGAAACTGAAGAATCAGATTCTGAAGTACCGGAAATTGAAGCTACTAGTTTATTCTGTATGTAAGTCCTTGAATTATTTTAATATGTAGTTTTTCTAATTGATTTTATCACAAATACTTGTTAATTTCTTAGTACTTTGAATTCACTAATATTCTTCCTATTTTGATACTATGCAGCTCAAGGGTGACTCCATCTCCTACGAGGACCTCTATTCTTCAACCTCTATGGAATGAGACCATGAATAGCCCCCCTAATTGTTTTGTATTACCGATTTATGCTCGTGATTTAGCAGAAGATTTGGTGAGGGTACCTCCTGCTATACGAAGGGCTCATAGATTTCATGGAGATCGGAGAATTCTACAATTTGTAGATGATGCAACAGATTGTGACAATGATGATGATTGTGAGTAGTCTAGACATTGAGATTTGCATCACGTATTACTAATGCTTTTCTGTGTTCATTTTCATACCTTTATTTTGATCGGTGAGACTAAAAGGCCCACCGTTTTTCCTATTTTCATTTGTTTTGACTAAGTTTGATCACTTGAATCCAATTGTATTTTTGTATTTTGGAAATTTATAATTTGTTGAATTAGTTGTTCATTATGGGACTCGGGGAGGTCACTCTGCGAAAAGTAGAAAACCACGTGAATTAAATTATAGGGTGAATTTTATTCACTGGAGCAAAAATTTATAAATGATGTAGATCTATTTTAGCCTGGATTTAATTCTTGAAACATCATTATATATAAAATAGGGTACTGAAAAATCTTTTGATTTAAAAAAAAGTAGATATAAATTAGTGGGAACAAAATCATAGAAGAAAAAAAATTAATTTTAGGATGAGTATAATCCTTAGTCCTTCTGAAGGATGAATGAAAAATATTATGTTTTAACTCTTTAACGCTTTATACAAGAAGATGTGTTAAAAATGAATCATCAAAGATGCTTTCTTAGTGTATTTTGGTACTTCCTAGCTCCTTGTTTTGAATCTCAAATTTAGCCATGAAAATGGTCTCTTTTGAATTTGAATCCAACTAATAAAATGAAGCAAACCAAGTCTAGTTTCTACTCAAATTTGAAATTATGGAAAATTCCTAAAATTGAGTGTTTTATTGCAATGTGAATCTCATGAATTTAACCATAGTTTACTAATTTTCTAATTATAAAATGACACGGAAATTTGGTTAACATCATGACGTTCTACACTATAATGTATGCCTATGACAAAAAATCAGATTTTTTAGCTCATTTTGAATTTAATATGAATATGAACTATTATAAACTAAAAGTAAAAGCAATTTTTTTATTTGAAAAAAAATAATTGAAATTAAATATATTTTATACATGAAATAGTTGAAGGACTTTGTGCAAGAGGTTGCTATTTTATTACAAATAGAAAGCTTTATGCATAAAAGAGTGCAAGGGTTTTATTTTGTGGCATTTGGACATGCTATGTAAAATAAAAAATAATTTAATTTAAATTTTATTATTTTAAATCCATTATTTTTGCACCGTAGGTCCAAATGCCACAAAAGTGGCATGAATAGAAACCTTCATGCACAAAAAAGTGCAAAGGCTTGTTTTGTGGCATTTGGACATGCCATGTAAAAGTTAAGTTTTTTTAAAAATAAAAGATAATTTAATTCAATTAATTAATTTAAAAAAATTCATTACTTTTGAATTGTAGGTCAAAATGCCATGAAATTGGCTTGAATAGAAAGCTCTTTGCAAGGAGGAATGCAAGGGCTTTGATTTGAGGCGTTTGAATACGCGATGTGAAAGTTATTTTTTTTCCAAAATAAAACATGATTTAATTCAATTTTTTAATTAAAAAAAATCTATAACTTCCACACCATAGGTCCAAACGCCACAAAATTCCCATGAATAGAAAGCTCTATGCACAAAGGAGTGCAAGGGCTTTATTTGTGGCGTTTGGACATGTAATGTGAAAGTTATGTTTTTTCCAAAATAAAAAATAATTTAATTCAATTTTTGAATTCATAAAAACTTTGAAATTCAATAATTTTCACATTGTAGGTCCAAACACCACAAAACAAAGTCCATGCACCCCTCCTTACCAAGAGCTTTCTAGCAATACCAACAATGCCACCAAACGCCTTACCATTTTTTAAATCTTAATGTATTAAATAAATAAAACAAAAAAAACAAAAACAAAAAACAAACAACCTAATTTAAGGTCATGATTTTCTTCACTTTTTTTTTAAAAACCTCAATAATTTCAAATTTTAACAAAAAAATTACAAATAATTTTTTGACATGTAGCATACACATGCCTTCATCTACAAAAATTAGCATATTGCATTTTAATATCATTTGTAGTGCCAAAATAGGTTGTGGAATGCAATTATAATTCCATAGTAATATAGGGTCGTCTTTAAGAGGTAATTAATATGACGGTCTAATTATGTTCACCTACTCACCTAAATTATAGGGTTCCAGTTTGGCTAGAGTAGACATCGTGCGTGGCCAAGATTTTATGCCCAACATTCACCCAAAAATCCTTCATTATCAAACAAAACAAAATTCCTAAAGTTTATAAATACTATA
The DNA here is from genome assembly GCA_951230915.1 of Antitrichia curtipendula. Lineage (NCBI taxonomy): Eukaryota > Viridiplantae > Streptophyta > Bryopsida > Hypnales > Leucodontaceae > Antitrichia > Antitrichia curtipendula. The sequence goes on from OX579635.1 coordinate 32,005,667, forward strand.
GCGTGCCAAAAATTAAGTTAGATTTTCATTTATAATTACCTATAGGGTGCTTAAAATTAAGACCAAGTAGCTTTTTTTCTACTAAAAGGGTCCTTTAAAATTATGATTACTAAGTAAATAGCCTCCAAACAAATAGGTAGTTAACGCACGTGGTCACAAAACATAAGGGGAAGTGACCTCCCCGAGTTATGGGAATCTGAAAATGTTATTCATTATAGCAATTTAAAATTTAAAATGGCACTCTCATATTGAATGGAATGGTCTAAGGAATTTAGTGAAGCTGTTAGAAAATTTGATGTTTTTGTTTTTCTTAAGTCATTTCCAAATAATATCATTACCACACTTTCTGAAACAAATTTCAAGTTTACATGACAAATCCTTCTTCTTCACCGTCAATATAGTACAATAAATCTCAAAATACCAATATTACCTCCCTAAACTCTTTGATCTCCAATTAGATTTTTGTTGTCCTAATCTAGTGCAATTAGTTGATAATTACTCTTTCCTGATTTTCTTAAATCACTTCCGCCCTGAAACTATAGTCTTTGCAAATTTATATTCAATACTGCATGTAAAGGATACCCTAAAATCTAAAAAAATTGCTTTATATTATTAAGTCTACTAAATGCTTAAACAAAACAAATTCAAGAAATAAGTATATGCTCAATTTGTATTAATGTAATTTAGTTTTGTTCATATTATCCCTACCCCTTTTTGCTTCAATTTATTATACGGTTTTAGGTCTTTCATTTCACATGGTCATAGGTTTTCCTTTTTATGATCTTCAAATTTTTTCAAATTTTAGTTTGTAATCCACGCTCTATGCTCTACGCTCATGCAGCAACATCCCTGTTTCAAATGCAAACAATACCTACACTATGGGAAGTCATAATAGCAAGGAGTTATGCAACAACTTATTCAATAAGTATGAGGAAATGTTACTTGTTGTTAGAGCAATATACAAAATGTTGCATAATACTAAAGTGGTCATTCAAATTAATCTTGCGTCTTATGTTTGTCTTCCCTCAACCAAAGAAAAATGTAAAAAATTATTTTTATTTTATGGTTGTTTAATGTCTTGCGTTCTTTACTTCTCTTCTTATGTTCTTTATTTCTCCTATCTAATTGAAGGCCTCTAAATCTAAATTTGAATTCCAAATTTCCAAGTTTTATAGTTGGTGGCAAATAAAAGAATTTAGTGTTTTTTCCAAGGGTGAAAATGTAAACTTTGAATGACCACTTTAATCCTTAAAAAACTTGAAAGTCTTTTGTAGCCATAGAGTATATTATGAGTTTGGTGGTATTTGATAAGAAAATCATTGACCAAATACTTTTCAATACAAACTAAATTAATGATCATGATGGTATATAAATAACAATGCATTACAATTCATCTATTAAACCACAAGTAAAGAGTTATAAGGCTAAATATGGATTGTATAGAGGGACCCAAGATCCTTTCAAGGGTTAAATGTCGTGCCAAGTTTCTCTAGGAGTTTATTGAAGTCAACCAAATTCTCCAACCAAAAGCGCTCTACCCACATTCTTCACCAATATGAAAAAAAAAATTCTTTGGATTGAAGGCTTCCCCTAGCATGACTCCTCCCCAACATCAAGAAAGTCAAGACATGCCATTACAGTGCCAATATGGTGCACTAAAATGCTATCAAGCTAATTTAGTGCCAACCTCCATACAAACTTAGTATCAAACCTAGCATGGAGGTTGGTACCAAATTAGCTTGATAGCGTTTCAGTGCACCATATTGGCACCATATTGGCATGCATTGAAATTTGTGATGAATTATTATTTCCCCCCCGCCCAACAAGAGAACTACACTAAATAGTGAAATTAGGTTGCCTGTACAATTAGGTTGCCTTACCCACCAAAAGTTATTGTGTAAGCCATCAAAGTCAAAAATATCTCTACAAGTACTTCCATTTGTATACATGGAGGTTCATGAGTTCCAACTACATTAAAAAACTAATTCAAAAGTAGTATTTTCTTGTATAGAAACAATAAATATTTAAAGAGTGTGGAATGTCAAGAAATTAGTGAGGGGCAACCTAATTTCACTATCCAGTGTAGTTATGAATGATACTTTGGGATTGAATTGGACCAAATTTTCAAATCCCTAGTCGGTCGGTCGGTCGGTCCGTCTTTCGTCGTCAACTTGCCCATCCAGCCCATACCATACGGTAAATAAGCCGCTTCCTCCTCAAGGAAGCCATGCTCTCTCTCGGACCTTTTTTGCTTCCTCTCTTCTTCCTCCTCTCTTTCTTCTCCACTTTCGCCATAGCCGACCTTCGCAGACCCCACTTGTTGCAGCAGTCGCCTCGTCACCATGCCCTCCATCGCCATCGCCACGGCCGCCGCCGCCTTGCTTCCTTCTGCCACACCACCCCCTCTTTACTAGGTGCTCTTTCTTCTCCGGTACTATCTTGTCCTTCCAATTTCACACACACCCATCTCTCTCTTTTTCTCTTGGTCCCATTTCGAGCCTTTAGGGTTTCATTTTCGTCGTCGGTCTGCTCCTTGGCTTCTCCGCCTCTCTCCGTGGTCTTTCTGTGTGTACGTTTCTCTTTGTTTGTTTCTAACTTGGCGTTCTTTTCGGTCCGGGGGTGTTGGTGTTGGTGGATGATGATGACTGTGCGTGTGCCAAGGGTTTGATTTGTGGGGATGATGTGGGTTTGTCTGAGCAGGTTAGGGTTTCGTTTCTCAGGATGATGAGGTCGTCGCTTCTTAGGGGAGGAGCTTCGTCGTGTTTGGAGGTGTAGGATTTAGCTTTTAGCGGCAGGAAGGGAATGAATGAGGAGAGACAGTATGGCGCGGACTCCGATGGCGTGTACGGGTGCGGGAAATTCCAACACGCGCTCTCGTTGTGTGACGGAAACCGTGAATGGCTCCCATCATTTTACAATTAATGGATACTCTTTGGCCAAAGGGATGGGTGTGGGGAAGTACATCGCCAGCGAGTGCTTTTCTGTAGGAGGTTATCAGTGGGCCATCTACTTTTACCCCGACGGCAAGAATGCGGAAGACAGCTCGCTCTATGTCTCCGTCTTTATTGCCTTGGCGAGTGAGGGGACGGATGTGCGGGCGCTTTTTGAGTTGACGCTCTTGGATCAGAGTGGGAAGGCCAAGCACAAGGTGCACAGCCATTTCGATCGCTCTCTGGAGAGCGGACCGTATACGCTCAAGTACCGGGGGAGTATGTGGGGATACAAGCGTTTTTTCAGGAGAGCCGTGCTGGAGACTTCAGATTTCCTCAAGAGCGATAGCTTGGCAATTACGTGCACGGTCGGGGTGGTGGTGTCGTCCACGCAAGGGCCGAGGCTGTATTCGATCCCGGTGCCGGAGCCTGACCTGGGGCAACATTTTGGAGCGCTCCTCGATAGTGGCGAAGGCTGTGATGTGACGTTCGATGTGGACGGGGAATTGTTTCATGCGCACAAGCTGGTGTTGGCGGCCCGGTCGCCGGTATTTAAAGCGCAGTTGTTTGGACCCATGCGAGACCGGAATAGTGGCAATATCGAAATCAAGGATATCGAACATATGGTAAGATGGGGTTTGCATATGGCCTTGGCTTTGTGAGTTTGTCCCCAGGAATTCAGCATTCTTCCACCCTTTTAAGTGAATGGTAATGTGTGTCTGTTTCTTCTCTTGGTAGGATATGTGATTTTTGGTGGAGTGAATTTTGTACATTGTCTCCACTTAGGTCAGGAATAGCCTGCTTGTTGTTTCCTGCGTTGTGTTCCGTCTGACTTCTCCCTCTCACGTCTGTAGATTTTGTGACTCGTAATGGTGACCGAGATTTCTAATATTGTGGACTCTCACACTACGGTCGTCTTTCTCGGGGTGATAAACCGTTGAAGGAGCAGGATTTGGATGTCGAAAGTCAAAAGTGATCAGAATCGTGATAGTTTACCTCGGTTCCGTTAGGGTTATGCTACAAGGAAGTATATACTGAATTGACGCTTGGGTTATGTCATTATGATTCTGAGAGGTTCATTGAATAACCAACAAACACTTCTTAAATGAGTTAATTTATATCGCGCTGCCTTAAATATAGACTCGAGGTACCATTACTGCGGGTTTCAAAAATCTGTGACCACTAAATGTCGCAGGGTTTGTGTTTTATTTTATAATGTCAAGTTCACGGACCCTACTACTGTGGGTCCTCGAGCAGGAAGGATGTTTCTCAGTGTGTTTTCTAACAGGTGTTCAAGGCCTTGCTGCACTTCATTTATCGAGATTCTTTACCTGATACGAAAGAGCTGGTTGGATCGCCATCAACATCAACGCTGCTAGCCCAACACCTTTTGGCGGCAGCTGATCGGTTTGGCCTGGACCGACTACGACTATTATGTGAGTCTAAGTTATGCGAGAATGTCAGTGTAGATACAGTGGCGACCACTCTTGCGCTTGCCGAGCAGCACCACGCTGCAGAGCTCAAGGCGGTGTGCTTGAAGTTTGCGGCCTCGAACTTGGCAGCCGTGATGCATTCCGAGGGATTCGAGTACCTCCGGGACAGTTGTCCCACTCTACAGTCGGAGCTTCTGAAAACAGTGGCGGGTGTGTATGAAGAAGGCGGGGGCACAGGTGTGGTTTCCAATCGAAACCGGAGCGTGTGGGGTCAATTATCTGGGGATGGGACAGATGCTGTCGGTAGGCGAGTGAGACCCAGGACCTAGAACGGTTCGGCATAAGCAGAAGAATCAACTCTGGTATTATTTTCTTGTAAGAGAGAGAGCCGCATTGATTCACACTTGCAGTCGAAGGCTACGAAGACGTTTCTCTGTGCCGAAGTGATTGATTTTGGTTATCTGGGTAGGGAACAACAACAACAACTACTACTAGAGACGGTTCATTGACTTGGCTTTTTACCTTTCTTCTTGTACTAGATGTGGAAGCTTCTACCAGCTTAGTGACCTGGGAGAGCACTGTCTTCAAGATCAAAAGATTGCTCGGATTTTATTTGAAGTAAGCTGTTGTATCTTCACATGGGATTCAAGTTGATTTTTGTCATTCTCATTATCATCGTTTTAGGTTTTGAAGTATATAATTCTACTCCTTACTCACGCATGCTTCTGTGTAGCAGTGAGGACATGATTTTATTTTGCATGATGTTCTCATCCTTTTGTTATTCGCAAAATCTATCTGTTGGGGATTGGGGGGTTACAGTTTCAAATTTGAGGTGTTCCCCTTAATTGTGATCCGCATTTTAACGGTCGCTAAGTGGACTGTAGTTGATTGTGAATTACAAAATCTCGGTGGATGATCTGTATTGATTTAACGTAGCTTTGCTTATATGCCGTTGTTTTGTGTATGGATAATTCAGACCTTTGTTCACCTGTGTTATTTATTTTTCTACGATGATGCTGTCTTGAATTTTCATGAACTTCTAGTACCATATTCACGCCCTACCTGGAGCAGGTTTGTCATTCATCTGTCAAATTAAATATTTCTGTGGAATGGTTTGAAACTATTAATTACTCCACTTTCCGTGATAGAATTAAATTTTGTATAATCATCCAATGAATTAATCAGGATTCCGGAATATGAGCCAAATATCGTCCTATTACACATCTGTCAGTAAGAGTCTTCGGTGGTGAACTGGAAGTAATAATGCATGAACTGAAAAGATCGGAGTATAGTCATCCATGGAGAAACTTTGTGAGGAGTACTGTATCATAGTGAACCCCTTTGGGATGGCCGGGGTGAACTGACCCCCTCGCTCGTACTGCCAAAGTCCATCCAGGGGTGCACATAAAAAAAAGCCCCCTATTTTGTGCCGTGTAAAATCTATTTTCTAGAAACCCCCTAGCTAAATTGGGCCTCTGATTGCAAATATGAATTCAGAATTTGCAAAAAAATTCATGCATGGAAAATAAAAAATTTCAGGGTTATCCCAGGGGTACGAGCGAGGGGGTCAGTTCACCCCGGCCTTTGGGATGTTGTAGCCAGAAATTGGTGTACATTTTCTGTATATGTAAATGTAGTGCATGAAGATGGGCGTAATTAACCCGTAAAGGACCATTTGTCCCTTGGTGGGACAAGTGGGATTTTGGGCAGGTACCTGCGGTCTTCTTTTTTTTTCCTGATTTTTTAAACTTTTTTTAAAATAGAAAAATTGATTAGCTTTGTGGAAATATAATTATTTTTTCAATCAGTGCTTGGGAACAAAAGTTATGCTCAAAGTAGTGGAGAGGGGAGAAGAGGGAAAAGAGGCACCAAAAAACTTTTCAAAAATTTGAATTTTTTTTTTTGAGTTTTTTTTTCTTTCTTATAGACTATATTTTTGTCTATACAGAAAGCTTTTATTCATTCCATTTGAATTTGTAATGAGAAAGTAATGGACAATCTTGTTTTCTGGGCAATTAAAGCATCTTCTTGAAAAAATAACTTGTAGGATTCATTTTTGAATGCAATTTTTATAATTTTTCAAAAAAAAAAGTTTCACATGGTTTAGATCGCTTGCTAAAACAATCTCACTGTTGGGATTAGTTCATTTTCATTCCTTTTTAGAGATATTAATAATTTAGATTTTCCTTCTATCTTGTGCCTACTTCCGTCTACTTAACAATTTTTTAAAGTATGAAAATAATTTTTTTTTGAATTTTTTTTTCCTAGACTCTCAACTCAATTCTCTACCATAAATATTTAAAGCTCAAAACTTTGTAGTGCAAAAAATTTAAGATAAGAAGGTTCAAAGTTAAATGATCTAGTCTTGCAATGTGTTGAAAAAATTATTTTTTTCACTTTAAATGTAGGTATCTTGCAATTGGTGCAGTCAAAATCTCTGAAATTTTTTCCACACATTCTCATACTAGTTAGGTGTAAGATCCTATGGTTAGATGTGCAAGAAAAACAATTTCAAAATGTTTTACTCTTTGCTATAGAAATGGTAGTTATGAATGTTTTGTGGTAGAAAAAAGGTTGGTCTTGGTCCTTTAGGGGTTAAGGATTACAAGTTTTACAATATTTTGAGCATGGACCCCAAGAATATTCTAAAATTTGGGGGGAATTGTTCTAAATCATACTCAAGTTTATGTGCTTGCTGAAGTAGCGCATTATACATATTTTGGCATATACAAGCTCGCATGTTGTATTTTAGGCTTTTGCATAATGTGTATCTTGAGTGGGAAAAGTGACTTGCCTCAAGTAATGACCAATGGTTAGGCTACGCTTCAAAATGACAAGGGTTCATTGGATTACCAACATTATAGTGAAACATTGTTCAATTTTTAGAAGTATCAATTTTAGCAAGAAGTTAATGGAAGTGTTTTTTTTCTAATGGATAAGTGTACTTAGCACGTAGCCTTCATAGCCTCCAACACAACTTCTAGTAGGCTATGAAGGCTCCAAGAAATTGGAGGCAATTTTGGGAACATCACGTGATATCGTAATTGAAGTGCACATATATTACACTTTCACTTTCAACAGAAAAATTAATTGTGGTACTTACATGTGAAGTTGTCCAATCCTCCCTATATATTCTTAGTATGTGAAGAGGACCAACAATTATGGTCATGTATTCTCAATTTGTGAAGAAGTTTAGCGATTATTCTAGTACGGTTACAATCTAATGACATTGGCTATTGATGTTGTTAGTCTTTGTGATGACCAACAACCGGTATAGATGCTTGACATCAAACATGTGCAACATTTTTTTCCCCTTCTTCTACAGCTTGATACAATACAAACTTCATGTACTTGGGATCCATCTCCCATCTTCTCTCAAAAATTTCTTGCAAGATCATAGATCCCTTGAATCTACTTTTGATTGTAGAATTATATGACATACTTATAGGCATTTGTTGTGCCAAAATCCCACCTCAAAAAGGTATATTCTAGAGTTACCAAATGGTGATTGTACAACATTGTCCCTTAGAATATGTGTTATCTGACTCTCATAAGCCATTTTCAAAACATCCCAAAGGGAGTAAGAGATAAAAACTAATTTGGAGAGGTTAGATTTTTGAAATATTGTTCAGTAAAATTTCCTTGAAAGACAAATAGAATTGGCATCTAGTCCAAACCATTTCATATTTGAAAGAACTTCGTGAATTTCTGAAGTTGAAATGTAGTGGGCACTAAAAGCATTCACTTTCTAAAATGTACACTAATGTATATTGTCAGAACAATGAAAAAGTTAAATGTAAAAAAAGTATGCATTTCAAGACATGGACACTCACATTGAGCAGCACTATATGTTGTCCACTTTTTTGAAGAGAAATTTCACAGCCTTGGAGCATTTTTTTAAACATTTTCTACATAAGATTCTTCCTCTATTATAAATATGTATTTTAAATAACCAAATATCTTTATTAGAAATTACATTAAAATATTTTTCCCTACTCTCTTGATCCAAATTCACTTTCCATTATTTGGAGTGACCAATGGATGAAGAGACTGACATTTGGTCATAAATCTTGACCAAAGTTGTGACCAAGATAATTATCTATTGTAATTGTTGGTCTCTTATGTAAAGATTTCCTAAGCATGGGAGACCTAATTTTTTTATATTTCTTTAGCACTAGATAAATGCTGAACACTTGGCACTGTTTTAATTATTAAAAAAATTTAAACATAATTATCTTAGTTTGGAATAGAATAATAGAAAAAAATCAATCTAGTATCAATGTATTTTATATTTCATAAACAAACCCACAAATGTTGTCCCAAAATTAGAAAAAAAACAAAAAAATTGTTGATTTGGCCTTCAAAGGTAAAATGCACTTTTTGTGCATATTTAATACATTTTTGTACTTCACACATACACATACTTGCAAATATATAAACATAAATCCTAATTAAATTACAGACATAATTTATCCATTAGCCAATATGAACATTTCAATTGTCTTGTCAAAGTTAATTCTAATTTGCGTTCTAATTTCATAGGTTCTATAGAAAAGTTCTCAAAGGCATTGAAATTTTAGCATTACAAAATTTCAAATTAGAAATTTCAATAGTTATTGTAGTGCAAATAAAACTAGAACCCTTGTTTTTCATGTGTCATTGGCCTATTATGTGGGTTTGTTTTTTCTTGGTTTATTTGGTACCCAAAAGACTTCAAGCAAGTGACCTAAACAAGCTAGAGGCCAAATGTGTTGTAGATTAACAACTTTTGAATTAGACAAATCATTTTCTTCCAACATGTTTGAAAATTAATTATTTGTCATGAATTTTGAATTACCACAATGGTGTAGTGCTTAAATGTTTGATGGATTGATGAATGCTATTCAAATTATCTAATGTCAAGTTTGCATATAGGAAATGATGAAGGTCATTAAATTCTACTTCCATGAAATTAGTAAAGACTTCAAGTTTCCAATAAACATGCTCAAAACCATCATGAAATTGTGATCCACCATAGACAGTTTATAATCTTGAAAAATTTAGTTCAACAAAGTGGTTGGATACAATTGAGATTTTAAACCCTAAAGTCCCAAGGCTATTTTTTGTCAAAAACCATTGAAAACTCCCATTTCTGTTGCGTTCATCCACAAACACAAATAAATATTTAAAAAAATCTATTTGTAGTATATTTTATTTTATTTGTTTGAGATCATATAAAAAAAATTCATGAAGTTTGATCATACAAATTGGAAGATATCAACATTCAAAGTTAGAAAAAAAAAATTTGAACATTGGCTTGCAATTTCAAATGACTTTGACCACTACTTGTGGATTTTTTTTTGCATTACAAACTTTAAATAAATTTTTTTTTGTATTGAAGAATTGAGTTGAAAGTTTAGGAATGTTTTTTTAAGAAAAACCAGCATAATTTTCATTCTTTAAAATTGTTAAGTAGAAGTAGGTACAAGATTGAAAAAAATACTAAATCATTATTAGCTCTAAGATAGGATTGAAACACAATAATTCCAATAGTGAAATTATTCTAGCAAAGAAACCTAACCTTGTCAAATAGCTGTTGTTTATAAAATTGTAAAAATTGCATTTAGAAGTGAATCATTTTTCCAATAAGATGCTCTAATTGCCCAAAAAATAAGATTGTCCATAACTTTCACATGACAAATCCAAATGGAATGAATCAAAAATTTCTATATAGATAAATTACATCTATGAAAAATAATCTTTTTTAAAGTTAAATTTATTTTCGTGTGAAGAGGTTTATATCTGCACCACCAAGAAAAAAGACCATTTGTGCCATAACTTTGCGCCTAGGCACCAATTAGTATAAAAATTATATTTCAATAAAGCAAATGTTTTTTTTTATCTTCAAAAAATACTTCAAAAAGTCATAGGAGCCTACCCAAAATCAGTTTTGTTCTTTGAGGAGTTGAGGGGACAATGGGATTTTAGGACTTTAGGGGTTAAATCCATCCTATCATTGTATGGCTAGGTATACTAGAAAAGTATATGATTAATTAAGTTTCAAAACCATGTAGTAGTGGTTACTACCAACCCGACTTCATTTACAAGTATATTCTACCTTTGGTTAAATGTGACAGACATTAGAGTTATTCGTAAAGTCATCCCTAGTTTGATACCCAGTTTTAAACAAGCTCTTATACAAACTGGTGAAAGGACGTAAAGCAACCCATATGGGATATGTAAATGGTTGGAGTTGTAAGTAACTTGTAAGAGCTTGGAGGAGCTCAATCTTAAAATAAACCCATATCCTTTGAGAGTTCATAAAGAACAGTGGATTTCATTATAAGAACAACCTCTCCACCCTCCATTCTCTCAAATTGTCAATGTACAATTTCTGTGACAGGTAAACTCAGGTCCAAACTTTTTTAGGCACCATTTCGATGCGAAAGAAAGTTTGGTCCCAAGTTTTGTTTTGCTAGTGTTGATTGCGTGAGCTTTTTACTTTTTCACCTGCTTTTTTACATAAAGCAGGGGTTCAAACCCCAGTTTTACCTCTAAACTCGGGTTTACTTTACGAATAACTCTATTGGGCAAAATTGTTTCAATAGTCACCAAATTCATCTATTAAAGCGCATTTTTTTTATTATGAAATGTAACTAATATTCAAAGAAGTATGTAATTTGAAGATCGGAAAGAGCATTGATGCACAAATATTTCAACATTTCACTCGAAGTCCAAGTTTGACAAAGCCATGTAATTCATGAATTTACTTCATCTTATAATTAATGCTGAACTAACTCTGTCTTTTCATAGTGATTTAAACTGACCTCAAAGTCAAAGTAGCGACTTAGTACATTTTTTTACCAAGAGCATTGAATGACAATGATGTTAGCAGGTTGTCACAGAGTCCTTCATATATTACACCACCTTTTTAAATGTTGAGTATTCAACTCTTTGTAGCTTTAACTTCTCACATACTAATCTATCATATTGAACAATTGCAACCAACGACTAAATAGAGCAAATAGTTAAGGGCTCAATTGAACACAAGGTGTCTTTTTATCCTCTAACTGCCTGAGCGACCAAATATGGTCGCTGCAAAATTTCAGGCTCATTTGGGTACGGGCAGTTAAATTCCTTTGACCGGTTTAAAAATTTTCACGGGCAGTATTGAAGGTTAACTATTGGAAACTTTTATTTTTCACTAAAAAAGGTAAATATTTGATTTTTGAGAGGTCCTCAAAGGCATATATGTATCATTAGTGGAAGAGTAAAGTTTGCAAATTTTACTTGATTTCCCCACTTTGAAAAAAGCTTGCCAATTTCACTTGATTTGAGATCTAAAAAGTTGTACTTATCCATTTGCTTTGAAAATGGTCCCAATGGAAAGAGTAAATTGTTTTCATGATTTTCACCGTTGAAAATTTAAACATGCAAGTGTTGATTTGGAGTTATTTGCGATTTCTACTTATAAAAAAAATTGCATTTCAACAATTGCAAGGTGGATTGTATAATGAGTTTGATAGCTTTTCAAGTGAAATTAAGTTTTTTGAAGTGTATTTTAGTGTACTAACATAATTTGTAGTTGTTCATGTCACCTCCAATCCCCAAAAATATTTATTTGCAAATTTCTCAAACATTGTGGATAGAGACAGTATACTAAAAATAAAAAATATACATTTCTCTTGTTATGATCTCACAACTCCTATGCAATTTTGCACTCAAAATTGGTATACATACTAATAAGCTAGCTCTTTAAACATCTGTAAGGTTAGATTTTGAAAAAACAACAATTTGCGTCATTGGGGATAACTACAAGTCCATGCTCTTTTTTCATAGGAAGAACACACTTGGAAAGGCTTAGGCACTTAGGGGTTATACTTGCTTTGAATTCCCCTTTCTATCCTAATTTTAGTGTGAGTTCATGCCAGCACACGCCTATTTGCATCTTGTTTTTTGACACCTATGTGCTTTTTGAACTAAAATTTGCATTATAAACCTTAGAAGGTAGTAAATACAAACCGATTTCAAATGTAAACATTATCTAAATGACTACACCAATGTGTATTGCAATGATTGAACAATCACAGACCCCATCTATTTTCTTTTAAATATAGGTGGGAAACCAATTTTTGGGGTACCATCTTATATTCAACTATCCATTTCCATAATAGGAGCTTCAAAATTTGAGTGATGCATGCACCATAGTTTTAGTGTCAGTTCATGCCATCAAGTGCATGTTCACATGTTGCTTTCTGACAGCTATGCGCAATTGTAATTTGCCATTATATATCTTGGGGCTATAAATACAAACCAAATCCAAATGCAAGCTCACACCTACATTATTTGACAACCCACACAAGGACAATGCACTTGTGTGAATTGGAATTATTGAAGAGGCAAAGAGTCTATCCTCCATCTTTGAAGTACGGGTGCAAATATTGGTCTTTAGGTGCCATTTTATGTTCTATGTTCTTTTTCAATATTTAAATCTTTAAATTTTCATTGTTCCATGTTCCATGAATTGCCCACTTACATATTATTATTTTACACCTATGTGCTCTTTGAATTAAAAAATTGGATTGTGAACCTTAGGAAGCTCTTATCACAAACCAATTTCAATTCAAATGGCACATGCATTATTTAAAGAAAGTTGCAAGAATTTGCAATGATTAAATGGACAAAGACTCCATATTATTTCTTAAAAATAAATATTTATTGGTTCTTGCCCTAATTGGATGACCTTTCTACACCCGGTGTTCCCTTTCAATAATTAAAGTCTCAAAATTTGAACACTTCATCAAATGCTCATTTGCATTTATTTTAGACTCTTATATGCTCTTTGATCTAAAAATGGAATTACAAACCTGCAGAGGCTCATAGCTACAAACTAATTTCACATTCAAACAACACCTATATTAATCTTTGAAGGAGGAAGAGTTCAAATTTCAAACAATTGATGAATGCAAATACGTCCTAAGATGCAAGAATGTATTTTTTCATCCATGTTTTTTTTTGAAGAATTTTGTGTTAGTTCTTTAATATTTGTATAGAATAGATTTTGAAGATTTTGCTTTGCAAATATTATGTAATTCAAAGGATATTGATAGGACTAGCCTCAAAATGTAAGTTTTTAAATATAAAAAATGACCCTTTATAAATGACTTGAAAAAAAGAAGAAGATAAAAATCCTCAATGAACCGAGCTTAATATTTTGAATTTAGAGGAAGGAAATTAAGCTTGACAAGTTTTGTTTCTACTCCATCTCAAAATTTTGAAAAATCCAAGAATTTAAATAATTATTGCAATTGCAAGCTTTGTATGTTAAAATCTAAATTACACAATATTATGTGTATTTCATTCTTATTTTTTTCTTTTAGATGTTTTTCAAAGTTAAGTTAGAAATATATATTATTCATTCTAAACTTCATTTAGAATAGATAAATAAAATTTAAAATTTAATGTAATAGATTTATTTTTTTATTTCTAAAAATCACAATAATTTGATTTCTGCTTCAAAAACTCTGAAAAAAAACAAATTCATTACAAAAAATATTCTTTTACAAGTGAAAAATATCAAAATTTTGTGTATCAATTATATGTTAAGATGAATTTAGCTTGATAGTGACATTTGACTATAAAGGCATTGGCACCTTTTGAGAATTTACTGCATCTTTTGAGCTCATTGTCATTGTGACAAATCATTGAGCTCAAAATTTATTAAAAAAATTCAAATTGATTTGATCCCCCCCAGTAAGCTCAATTTTTTTAAAATTAAAATATAAATTTTTTACCCTCCCCCCAACCCTCCAATGAGCTCAAATTTTTTTTTAAATTTTAATTCATTTGTTTTGTACCTCCCCATCCCACCCCTTTGTAATTTTCAGGTGGGGGTGGAGGTGGCATTTGATGTGGGATATATTCCATATCCTTTACCCATATTTGTTGTATCTTGTGCCCTACCTATGTCCACATTCATCTTTGAATCTTGTATCTTGTATTCGTATCTCGTATTTTGTATCCATATCTTGTATCCTACCTATGTTTGTATCAGTACCATATCGGTATTCATATCCAAAGTTGTTTTCCAAGATCAACGACATCAAGAAGGAGAGGATTTAAAAAAAATAAATCAACGGCTCTAGGTTTTTTTAGGGGGGGGAAGAGGAAATGGACATGACAACGACGCTAGTATGTGAGCCTAAAAATGCGAGCTTACGAGCCTTGAGCCTAGGTTTTGCGAGCCTAGAGCTTGGATAGGCTCTGAAAATAGAATTTCAAAGATTACTTTTAGAAAAACAAAAAGTAGGTGAATTTTTTTATAAAACAATATTATTTTTTGAAAATTATAATACCTATGACCGTGGAAATCATAAGTATCCTATAACTGTGGAATATCATTTGGTCATAATGATTTCAAAGAACTTCAAAAAACTCTTTAGTTGAGATATTGAAACCATCCAAAATGTCTTTCACCATACTATTTGTCACTAATTGTATTTCACAAACTGAATACAGTATTGAGCTTTGCATTCCATAGTAATTGCAGTATTATAGAGTTGTGCCATTGAAGGCCTTCCTAAACCATTCCTTTGGCATAGAATTTCTGACACTGACCTAGAATTCTCAAAACCATCTTCACAAATGAAATGTTGACAAAAAAAATTCAATTGCAGTAAAAATGAGAATAGCAACTACTATATAGCGATTTCATTTGTACCTCTCTAATGATCGACTTTCAAAATTCAAGACCTTGATAGCAGAAGCTTCACTTCATTGAAGCTCAAGCTAGGGGCATGAATAAACTTGTCTTCTTTGGGATCCATTTTGCAGAAATACCTGAAAAGATAGCAGATGTGCTTGCAGTTTACATACTGCGGGCGACCACCAATTGCAGCTACAGCCATGTCAACAAAACTAGGGCAAGAGCATTCTGGAAACATGCTAATGGAAATCCGATACACATTTGAGGTAGTATTAGTTCTAGTTTCCAAACATATTATAGCTCCCAGCCCTGGAAATGGTAGCATGGTTACATTGACAATGCTGCCTTTCACATTTCGAGCACTTTTCCACTTGTTCTCATGCTCAGCTGTTGGTGCATTTGAAACCCTTTGAATGATTTTTCCCTTTCGAGTTGTGGGATACTGATTAGGATTTGCAGGGCCCTCATGCTCAAAGGTAGTTGGCTCGAACAATCTTAACGTCGTGAATAGAGAACGAGGAGACATTGCCTCTCGTGCTTGCAAACGAAATCCTGCATGCTGGAGGAGAAGTGTCCTGCCTTGTCAAATTTGTGCCAGTGAGGATTGGCCAAACTTCAGGCACCTCGGGCCAATCCAAAATCCAAGGCCGTTGGGATCCCATCACACAACGTTGAATGTCATCCGAACAAAACCAAAAGTCAAAGATGACCACCTTAGTGGAGTTATACTCTTTCTTCCGCCCACGATATGTTGGAGCTGGAGTGCCGTTGGAACCAGAGTGCCTAATTGCAATGCGAGCAAGGCATTTCTTTCTGGTATCACGCTGCTGTGCGTGACATTTTGCAGCAAACTTGTGGGAGATTCTTGCAATGTGCCATTGCGACACATCACAATCTGATTCCATTACGGAGGTGATGTGAGGAGCCTCTACAACATTTGCAGCAATTGAAGTTTGTTGTGGTGTAGAAAAAAGACCACGTGTAGATCTAGTTTGAACCCTTGGTTGTGAAAAGTTCACCTTATCTGGACGATGTGAATCACCCTCCGAGCCGATGGGAAGATCCAATTTTCGCTTTGAACTTCCAAATACTTCTTCTCCCTCCAAGTGGGGGACGCGAGTGGCTATTTCATGGACACCTTGTAATTGGTTCAAAGCATCCATCAACTTCTTTGGATCTCCACTTCGACGAGCAGCTCTTAGTTTCAGCTCTTGCTTTGAAGGCCCCGTCCCAGATGCTGAACCATTCACATAGGCTCGGTAATTCGTCATTTGCATAAAAGCACGTATACAGTCATCGCATGTTGCTGCATACAAGTCGTTTCCACGATTTCCCGACTATTGCAACCACTTGTTGTGAATAGTCTCGGACAGATTGCATGACGGCATATCTGCCTCTTCTTCTAGTGTCATTCCCTATATGTTTAAATGGCAATTGTCAAATTCTGCAAAATATAAAATACATAGTTGATACATTTCATCAATGATTTTGACAGAAGAAACAAAGACTTACCATTTGCCAAAAACCACCCCCCTGTCGATATCTGAAGTGCCAAAAAGCCAACCAAAGATCCAACTCCCGCATCCCATCTTCAGTGGCTGCTCCAGATGACAACCACCACGCTCTAATTGCAAAATACCTTGTCTCCGCTTCTTCCCTTGTCTTGGCGTCCTTAAATTGCTTGCAAAGCCGAATGTGTTGATGTTGCAAGTCCGGCTTGATAAGTTTCTGAGTATGTTTCTGTAGTGAATTGCTCCAATGGAGTAGACATGTACGTTCGCGGTTCTCCATGTGTATTTTGGGGTCGCCCGAGCCAAATACAGTCCGCACAGCATTCCAATTTGCCATTGTACTGTCCGCCATGAACCCCTTGAAATTTGGATTGTCCACTCCATGTTTCTTCATAACAGAAATCAAGCATCTCCACATGATGCACTGCACCTCTGTATCCTCCGATTGCATGTCGCACACAGCAATTGTCATAACCTTTGAATATTGAAGGTCATAGACATGGCAGGCCATTGTCGTCCATTCTTTTACACGCTTAACATGATCGAACATCAACCACCCATTCTCAAGGTCACGACCCGGTTGCATCCGACGGACCAAGTCCACTCCACTCCCGAGCCCAACTCCAAGCATTTTGAAAAGATACACCTTCTCTTTTCCTTGACCTGGAAATACGCTATCATAAATGTAGTCAATTGTAGAATCACGCTTCAAGTTCATGATTCGATCAATCACTCCACCTGATCCAGTGTTTCGGAACGAAGAAATGATGTTCCGTACATTTGGAGAACTCAAAATCTGAAACTTATCCATGACCTCGTCAAGTGCTTTCCCTTCAAGCATCACTTTAGGACCCGCCCCTTTGTGAATAAGGTAACTCTCCAGAAACTCCTTGCTAGCTGCCATAGCAATAGTTGAGTTTGTTGCTATTGGAGTTTTAGACACTTCCTATCCAATGAGCGTCGATATGTTGCTTAGTGACTCCCGACACGTTTCGAGAGCGACACGGTGAGAATGATTCCCTAAGTGTATGCATCCTTGAGTTTTTCCATCCTTACTTGCAACATAGTAGATCCTGGCATGGCAGACGTCCACACAAGTAGGAAGACTTCTACATATCCTACAAACAATAGTACTTCCCACTGGAGGATCACTACCAACTTTGAAAGACTCTTTTGAACAGCCTACCCACTCAGTATCGTTCTGTAACTTAGATCTACTGAGAAAGTTACACTGTGGATTCATGCATACCAATTGTCCAGCACAATGTGACTTCCTGAATATCAAGTTGTCTATATTATGGATGTTGGTAGTGAATGTCCTACACCAGATATTTCCATCGTACCGTTTGTCCATACCGTCCAGCACAGTACGTGAACCCTTACTAGATGAAGTACTTGGCAATGGAGGCAATTGGAAAATCATGTTTCCATTGTATGAAGGCGGAAGACATTGCATTGGATAGAAAGGAATACAATCAAATTGCATTCCGGCCAGTTCGTTCCTAGCCCCTCAAACCTCACTGAGACGACGTAGACATTCAAGAAGACTCGGTGTCTCTTGGAAGATGGGTAGAAGGGGAGGGATCTCATTGAATCCAAACTTCTGGTTGGAACTACCTGACGCTGGAACATCTGGAGAGTCATCCTCAGACTCACTAGACAATTCTATAATAGGTTCTAGACGTTCTTTCTTAATAGAATGTAGTAGAGGAGGTGTAACATAGGACTGCTTAGAAAACGATGGATCACTTGGATCGGAAGGCGTATCGCACGACATATCTACTGAAGATGTATTGGATTGGCGATTTTGAATTCCAGTACAGATTGCCATGGTGGTGGACGGGATACCAAAGGCCCTATAATGTCCTGGTGGAAGCAACCAAAAGTAGCCATCTTCTCCTTCAATCTTTTCTTGAAAGATGGATTCTTTCACTTCACCGGACTCGAACATTACCTCCTCTTCAACATATATGGAGGATTCTACAAATCTAAATCGTACATGAAGTAAATGAGAAGACACCTTTGCCAATCTGAATTCACTCACAAGCAGCTTGAAAGGAACCTCATGACCATCAGCTCTGATTGAGGCCATATCCATGGTGATCGTCAAACTACAAACACATCAAAAGAGAAGGAATTTCATACTCTACAAAGACATACTCTGTTTGTAATGTAATTTAAACTCCAAAACGGAACTAATATTACATCAAATAATTTCGTGACGACTGAACAATAATAGAGAATTTTTGGATGTTTGTGGGCGCAAGCTTACCCACCCTTGGTAATCGGGCGAACATCGACCAGGTTCTATGCCTTTATCCACCTTTTTAAATATAGGGGGGTGTTGTGAGCGCGGTCCACTATGCCTTCCAAGCAATGGATCTTTTGTGCTAACGTTTTCTAAGTGTCGTGGATGGCAGCGAATACTACTAGAATTGCATGGATAACTCGCAAGCTGACTGTGATGAGCAAAGGTGATTGGTAATTCCTACCTCTTTAACTGTCTATCCTATGTATAGGGTTGGCTGGGTAGTTGGCGTCATTTCTAACGTCCCTAACTACGTGAGCGGGGAACCTTTATGTTCCTTCCATGAGTGTTGAATACTATTTTTTGGAGGGTTGACACTTCTCCCGGAAGTTTCAACCTTACGGCTAACCCTAAGCTTAAGCCTTTTCCTTTAATTCCTGACTTCTAAATATAACTCTAGATTTTTACTCCTAATTATAACTCTAAATTTTTACTCCTAATTATAACTCTAAATTTTTACTCCTAAACTTAACTCTGGATGTTTACTCCTAATTTTAACTTCTAATTTTTACTCCTAAATTTAACTCTAAATGTTTACTCCTAATTTTAACTCCTAATTTTTTCTCCTAAATTTAACTCGAAATTTTTACTCCTAATTTTTAACTCTAGATTTTTACTCCTAAATTTAACTCGAAATTTTTACTCCTAATTTTTACCTCGAAATTTTTACTCCTAATTTTAACTCTAAATTTTTACTCCTAAATTTTTAACTCTAAATTTTTACTCCTAATTGTAATTCTAAATTTTTACGTCTAAATTTAACTCTAAATTTTAACTCCTAATTTTAGCTCTAAAATTACCCCGAAATTTAATTCCAAATTTTACTTCCCACACTAACTCTAAATTTTAACTTCTATTTCTAATTTTTATCTTTTCTTATCACGGTGTACTTTTCACGTGGAAAGGGCTAATTAAGGAGATCAATGCTAAAGAGGAAAAGACACAACACCAAGTATGGATTCAAGAACTCACTTCGTCACTTCCGGTGTCGGAAATACGCTCGTCCGCATTCGTGCGTACATTCCCATACTCCATGGTGGCCCTTGGGTGGTGGGACCTTTTCCAATTTCACCACTTATGTTTCAAAAATTAGGACCCGTGCAATCTAACCTCTTTCTTTCCCTCCTCCTTCCTTCTCTTTCCTTTTCTTTCCCTTTCTCTCTTTCTACACTAACACTATTCTACCTAAGCTTTGATGGGGTGTCTTACAACTATAGATTCAAACCCCAAGAAGTTTTAATGTCCCTCCTAACCTCTTACACAACCTTGTCTTCGTGCCATCCTAATCCTACTTCCTAATGGTCACTATGAATCCTCGAAATTTCCTTTCTAATACCTATTTAGCTAAGCCTAGGGCACTATTTATCGTCTCTCTCCCCCTTCTCCTATTTAATTCTATGACTCACTAACCTCCCTCCATTGTGTGTAGGGGTGGTTTTGGTGAGAGTTGAGAGTTGTTTGATGCAGGTATGGAGGTGCGACTTATCCTTTCTTTCTCCCTTCCCCTATTCTTCTTTTGTTTTGATTCCTTGACTTCAACCCCTTAACCTCTCCCTAATCCTCACTAATCCCAACCTCTTTTCCCTCTCTCCCAAGTCTTCACCCAAGCCTTGGACCCCCTAGCGACTATCCCGACCCCCTAGCGACTATCCCGACTCCCCAGCGACTCACCCGAGCCCCCAGCGATTCACCCCGACTCCCCTTGCGACCTGCCGAAACCCCCTTGCGACCTGCCCGACTCCCCAGCGACTGCTTCCCGACCCCCTGCGACCTGCCAGACCCCAGCGACTGCTTCCCGACTCCCCAGCGACTCACCCCAACTCCCTAGCAACTGCTGGACCCCTAGCGACCTGTCCCGACCCCCTAGCAACTGAATCTAATTCTTTTTTGGGTTCCTTAAGGGAACCCACCCAAGCAATTATAAATCGGATTTTTGGTAAACTCTATCTGGTTTTTTTTGTGTAGGTTCTCGTTTACGGACGTCGGTTCACAAAGGTTGGGGTGACTCTTAGACTCGGACTTAATCTCGGACGCTAAACCTTGGACTTTTCCGAGAATGTCTCGGACTCTAGACTTTGGAACGAACTTTCATAGGAGTTCAAAGCTTCGCCGTATAATTGGTTTTAACACCAACTTTAGGACTTATGATACCCCTGCGTTCAAAGCTCCGCCGTCTAAGGCTTGTCTTTAACACGTACTTTAGGACTGGGACTGGTTACAGGTTCAAAGCTTCGCCGTTCCCCGGGGGTTGGGGCCCACTCACAACCAACAAAGAAAAGACAACTCCGGTTAGGACTCAATACGGGGGCACACATGCACGTTTTTAATACATACTTTAGGACTGGGACTGGTCACAGGTTCAAAGCTTCGTCGTTCCTCGAGGGGCGGGCCCACTTACAACCAACAAAGAAAAGACAACTCCGGTTAGGACTCAATGTGGGGGCACACAAGGTCAATGGTCACGGGTAAACTATTATAGACTAAAGGCCCCCCAAAGCGGCATCGCCAAGGTACGGTGGGGGGTGACTTTAGGATTAGTACAAGGCATAAGAAGTCACACAAGTATAAGGAAGACCCGTTCAACTCACAACAAGGATGCAAGGCAAGTTAAGGTAGAAGGGCCCAAAGGACCTTCAAAGAGAGCTTGAAATAGAGTAACAAAGGGAGCCAAAAGTGCTCCAAAAACACCGTAGAGGTTTCTTGGCTAAAATGCCAAAAAATCCCAACATAAGTTGGATCTACGGACCCAAAACAAGATTTGGGGGTGATCTTGAGAGAAAAATGGGGACCTTAAATAGGTTTCCAAGGCCCCACCTTCCCCTCAAGAGCTCTAAAGTAACCTTATCAACTTGGATTTTCATCCTCATCTTCAAAGATTTTCATCCTAATCCCTAAAAAACTACTTTTACCTATCTACGCTGGACCAACCTCCTAACTTTTGGAGAATTACTCCAATCGTCAAACGGATTGCGCCATTGGCTCCAGATTGCCGTGTTTAGTCCAAGATCCCTCTACCCCCCGTACCGAGGACAAAAAACCATCGTAGGCTAATTTAGTTTAAAAAACTAAACCGTGGTAAAATCCTAGATATTGGGGGTCTCCTATTTTGAGAAATGTGAATAGCTTAGGGTCTCCGGTAGGTGTGAGGGAGTCGGAAAAGACTCTTGGTTGACTTCGTTCCGCCATCGTATGGTCCCGGAATGCCGGTCAACGTGGCGGGGACCCCGCCACGTGATTAATTCTCAAGGAATCTCGCCGGTTTGGGTACTTGCCGCTATCGGAATGTTGCGAAACTTCACGGAGCGCATTATTAACATAAAACAAGCTAGTCTAATTTTTAGTGAGATTTTCTGGCAACCTGGGTAATTTCCATGAAATTCCCGTTGGAGGTTACCAAGGTTGACCACCCGCAAAAGGTTCTTCTGCAAGTTGGAAGATGACGGGATTTTTCACAGGACCTCTCATGGGGTCACATAAAAGATGTGCAGGTGCATTTCCGTACCTGGCACAATTGGTCAGTGGAGATGAATTGGTCATCTCCTTGAGTTTATCGATGATGCGGGAATCTTTTGCAGATAGGGGAATCTTGGCAAATCGATTTTGTCATTGGACTCCTGGCATGGGATTTACCCTAGGACACCATCCTTGGGCTGTGGATTCCTCCACGGGCCCGGTCTTGCGTTAGTGGCTCCTGCATGCTAACAATCGGGGTTTTGGGGAATTTCTAAACCTAACTCTAGGACCCGACCTAGTGGCCTTGTTGTGGATCCCTCGGACCGACTTAGCCATGAATTGCCACATTCATGGTGGGATTTAGCCCTTTTGGGCCTATGTGACTTGAATCCTACAAATCCACCCGTTTCGTTCTTTCTACCTATTTTTGGGCCCGGTTTGGTGGGATTCTAAGTCTAAACACAAATCTAGACCAAATACTATAATGGGTATGTTACAACCCTATTTTGGTTCTACACTCTTTTTATGGCTTTTTGTATATTTTTCTTAACTTTAAATTGCAAATTTCCAAAAAAATAATTCTACGAGTCCCAAGTGACAAATTGGGAGCTCACAATGTTGTGCCCAGTTCAAAAATTATAAATGACGTTCATGACATATCATGTGATGGAACGTAATGGAAATTCAAGAATACTTCATGATGTCAGGAAGCTGCAACTTTTGGACTCACATCGTCGGCCAGACTGACATCAAATGCAGAATATACAGCTTTCTATCTACGTTCTCCAGAAATGGTGGCGACGCAGTATAATAGAAGTTTACATTTATAACAATAGATCTACTCACATTCTGACATGTGATTTTTTTTACAGATTTGTAGTTGTCAGACCTAGCCGCCTCAGATCTTAAAGACTTCTTTTTAATACCTCATCTTTTATATATTCTTCAAAGTATTAATAATAGATGTAATTGCATTCTGACATGTGATTGACTACAGATTTGTAGTTGTCAGACTCAGCCGTCTTAGATCTTGAAGACTTCCTTTGAGCACCTCCTCTTCTATACATTTGTCGAAGTCGTATTCTTTCATGTGTGAACCATTTGCGTTGCCTTCATAAACTGCATAGTTTCCATTGTTTTACGAGGTGGAGAAACTGTTAGTCATTATTGGTTTCATTTTCAAATGGCATGCATTGTTGCACTCCTTAGAATGAATAGGTCTGACGTAGGCAGCTATGTGAATTAGTAAGTAAACATAGAGATCATTGAGAAGCCTCTTCAACGCCTTCATTGTGGTTAAGCACTGAGAGGTTTGAGCGCAGTTATGCATGTCCTCTTTTGTTACTTCATGCACGTATAGGAACATAGCAATCGTTGCGGTTTTGCGGAGCACAGAAGTAGGAGGAAGCGTACATCTCTATTATTCAGTACTTTCAAAACACTTAGTAGATCTGGGATGAAAGGAAAGAAAGTAGTGTCAAAGAGAAGTGAGGCCACTCCCGGATCCATTCGCAAGGTTCTTGGTTTCGGAGGTAGCGGAGAGGCAGTGGACGCTGAAAGGACAAAGTTGGCGGCTGAACAAGAATTATCACAGGAGAACATTGTCGCAGAACATCAATCAGAAAGAGACCACAGTGCAAGTGTAAGCATCTCTACTAACATGTTTCTTATCATTGAAATTTGTTTAAAGAAATGCATTTTGCCAAAACAAGGAAGAGGCTAGGAAGATTGGTGCTCACACATGAGAAGAGGATGAAGGTTCCTACACGTATGAATAAACACTTGTAAAAATAAGTGTGAACATCAATATTTGCACATGTAGGTTCAGCAACCTTAAGAAACTTTATTACATCCTGAAGGACTTTTATATTCTATATTTCATAGTATCTGGTCAAGCTTTTGTCCAATTAATTGTAGAGTGACGCGGCGAACCAAAGTACTTTGCCAAACGAACTCACATCACAGTATGATGGATAAAATTGATTTATCCATTTTTCTGGGTTCAAGGGTACTTGAATAGATATTTGGTGAATAGGATTTGCAAATGCTCTTGTTATGGTATTATCGGATTCTATAATAATAATAATAAGATGCTTATTATCTATATTACAGAGTGCATTTTTGCCACTTCTATATTATATTGATGCAAATGTAGGCTAAAAAATGATAATTATTCAGTTTGAGTCCAAGCATAAATTGAAGCTTATTAAGTTTAGCTTCTACTCCAATTAGGCATTTAAAGAAATTTGGAACTTTCAATACTATATACAATTATGATTTATGCCCCTGTAATTAGTTTGTTGATTTTCAAATTCCAGAGTAGCATGTTAACTAGTGTGAAATAACATGATGTTCATCACATTAACATACATCTTTGAAAAATTTGAAATTTGTAGATTAATTTAGTACATTCAAAATTCAATATGAATTGCAATATTATTCTATGTCCTTTATTGTAAATGTAGGTGAATATTTTATTTATAGTAAACATATTTCATCTCCGCCAAAATAATATAATCATTAATATCTAGCCTAGGCCGTTGACCTGTCATTCCTTAACCCCTAAAGGATCACCCTGCAGAATTTGGCAACATAAAAGAATTGGGCAAGTACATGTTGCCAGAGATTTACAATTTTGAGGCTGAAATTTTAGTAGAAGTTGTGGATGAGGAGTACCTTTCATTTGAACTAAATTTTATGACATTTGGAAATACGAGTCAAAAGTTATGGCCTAATAAGTTACTTTTTTTCTCAGCCGGGCAGTAAGGGCAGATCAGAAAAAATCACTTTTTTCAGAACCAAAAACTTGAAACTGGTTTTCCAGAGCTATAATTACGTGGAAAGCTTTTAATCATTCCATTTTGATCAATGAGTCAAAAGTTATGAGGAGTTTTAGTTTGCGGACAGTTTTGAAATCTCTACTCTAAAATATACTTTAAAGTCTTTTATCTTACTCAATTTTCAATATTTTTTGATGAAAATAAAAATTTTAGGATGTAGATTGTTTAATACAACACTTCAACCATTGGGATTGGCATTTTCCAATTTCATATCTAAATTCTTAACAGTTTAGTATTTTGAATCATTCTCTACATCATTCTACTTACAATTTTTTTCCTATACGTTGTACAATTCCAAAGGATGTGGAATTTTTCAAGCATGTAGCCAACTTGTTTAGGAAAAAGAATCCAAAGAAGCACCACCATTTTGGACAATTTTTCATAGAAAAGTGAGCTTTTGAAGTGTAGCTGCCCTGTTTTTTGCAGGGGTCAAAAAACAATTTCATTGATTTTGAATGCTTATATCTTGCAATGCACGTGGTGGAAATTTCTGAAATTTTTACCACATATTATGAAATCAGCATACTAGAAGTTCCTACGGCTACATGAGTCAAAAAAAAGTTTTGGGCACAAATTTGGTACTTGTACAAAGAACGGCAGTTCTTGAGCGCTTTTAGTGAAAACATAGTCACAGAACTTTAGGGTTTAAACTCCGTCTGATGGAACGCTGAGGTCGGGGCCAAAGCATGCGGTGTATCGACGCCGATTTGACAGGTAGGTACGTCAGGGACCGGAGTCCAAGGTGGTGTCCGTCCTTCCCGTCGCGATACTGGGGGAAACGTCGGCTGCTTGTGCGGCTGTGGTCGATCGTCTCTCCTGCGGGGACAAATTTCAGCGTCCTCATCACGAGGAATTGTCGCCTTGCCGCCTTGGCTCTTGTAGCTCAGCTCTTCCGTAAACTTATTTTGCATCCTCCTGCTTCGGTAAGTCATTTAGGATTCAGAGTTTGAATAAGGCTACATGCATTTCGTTCTGCATATGACTTGATCTGATGTTGCGACTTGTTTTCCAAGAGAGAATGGAAGGGCATCGATCGACCAGGAGTGCTGCCAAGAAGACCGGAGAGGGGTCCCAAACAAATCATCGCATTGCAAGAAAGAAAACCAAATCTCCACCGCAGGTATGTCAACTAGAAGCTGGTTCTGTCCTTGTGTCGGAAGTTGCTGTCCATGTAGTCGAAAGGATTTGGTTCTCTCGAAAACAAGAACACCTGCAACCGAATCCATGTCCAAATTAAAATTCACGTCATCTGAACTTACAGGACGTCGAGAATACTTTAGAAATTTAGGTAACCAGTTTGTGAGGTGTGCGAGCTAGAATTAGTTGCGGCACCGCAACTAATGCATCCTTGCAAAATTTCGGTAACTAGTTCTTCCGCAGTGCGACGCTGCAACTGCTTGCGGCACCGCAAATTAGCCACCATCTGCAAAATCTGGTAACCAGTTCTTCCGCAGTGCGACGCTGCAACTGCTTGCGGCACCGCAACCTGGCCACCGTCTGCAAATTCTGGTGACCTTTTCTTCCGCAGTGCGGCGCTGCCACTGCTTGCGGCACCGCAACTTGGCCACCGTCTGCAAATTATGGTGATCTTTTCTTCCGCTGGGTGACGCTGCAACTGCTTGCGGCACCGCAACCTGGCCACCGTCTGCAAATTCTGGTGACCTTTTCTTCCGCTGGGTGACGTTGCAAGTGCTTGCGGCACCGCAGCCTAGCCACCGTCTGCAAATTCTGTTAACTTGTTCTTTCGCTGGGCGACGCTGCAACTACTTGCGGACACGCTACTTGGCCATCGTTTTGAAGTTGCGGTAACCTGTTCTTCCGCAGTGGGAGCTGCAACCAGTTGCGGCACCGCAAGTGGTCCATTGTTTTGAAGTTCCAGAATTTTGTTCTTCCGCAGTGCGAGCTGTAACTAGTTGCGGCACCGCAACTTGTCCATTTATTTCAGATTTTCTAAACCAGTTCTTGAAGAGTGAGAGCTTTAACTAGTTGCGGCACCGCAGCTTGTCCATCAATTTCAGATTTCGGTAACCAGTTCTCGAAGAGTGCGAGCTGCAACTAGTTGCGGCACCGCAACTTGTCCATCCATTTCAAATTTCCTAAACCAGTTCTTGAAGAGTGAGAGCTTTAACTAGTTGCGGCACCGCAACTTGTCCATCCATTTCAGATTTCGCTAACCAGTTCTCGAAGAATGCGAGCTGCAACTAGTTGCGGCACCGCAACTTGTCCTTCTTTTTCAAATTTCGATAACCAGTTCTTTAAGAGTGCGAGCTGCAATTAGTTAGAAAATAGTCGTTAACATTCAGTGCTCCTAGCTGACCCAGCTTTTGAACCATATGGACAGAAGTTTGAGTCATTCGGATGTACTGGACCATGCGAGCTGCACACTTGCGGCACCACAAGTGAATCTGTCATGAATGTTGTCCTTGAAATTTGTCCTAGAAATTTATCCTTCAAATCTGACCTGGAATTTGTCTTTGAAATTTTTCTTTTTAGATCAAATCAAATGTTTGTTTGCTAAAAAACGTCTTGCTATTTAGGTCATATTAAATGGTCTTTTTTTTTAAACCATTACAACAATGGTTTGGATGAATGAGAAATTTATAGGTTAAAAATTCCTTATAGTTTAGGTCAACATTAATAGAAGACTAAACTAATAAAGTAAAGCTTTCTTTATTCATATTATAGGAACTATATGTTTATGGTGAAGACAAATAATGTCACTTTAGAAAATGCAGAATATTTGTCACTAATGTCTTGAATATTCAAAATTCATTTTCAAATTTGCTTGATTGTTCTTGCAAGAATTTTTACGCTATGGCCTTGCAGCTACGCAATGAGGATTTTGACCATTTGAAAGTAATTTTTAAAATTAAAATAGCCCAAAGGTATTGCTAATTTTTGTTCTACTTTTAAATCATTTAAATGCAGTTGAAGTTTGACATTGTTTTGAATTGACTTCATTCATGCTTCTATGATGTTTTCCCATTTTCTTTATTGATGGCATACAATCAAATGCAATTCATATTGATATAAAACGATAAATTAATTTCTGTCGCATCTTTGGCTATGGTCCTTGCGGTACCGCAAGGTGGGCTCAATAGCATTTTCTTAAATTGTTGCTTGCAAAGTCTTTGTCTAGGATTGAGTTTATATATAATTTTTTTAAGACTGCCTTCTATGATATGTTACCTCTTAGATTCATTCTTCAAATTTTCATTTCATTGCATAAATGTTTTCTTTACATTGGATTGTTGTCTCTGAAATTATGATTAATTTCTGTACATAATCTGAGTTCATAACTCAAGGAGTGTTCATTAAATGTACTTGTGGTCCCGCAATGAGTTGGAAAATAATTCAATTTGGTTTCTATTCCGCACCGTAGATGTCAAAAAATTCAGCTGTTAAATTAATTACTTTGTTTCTATGTAGTTATGTTTTTTGGAGATCACCAAGTTTCCTTGTGTGACCACAAAAGTGTTGGAGATGACATTTTATTTTTTTGAATGAATTTTAAGAAATTATAAATAATTTCCTTAATCAATCTTAGTTTGTAATTTATGGAATCTTCATGAATAGGGCTTGCGGTCACGCCAGGTGTTCTACATTACATTTGAATTTTGTTCTTTCATCGGGGATGTCACAATATTCTGTCCTACTCTTGAATTTGGATGCCATTTCAATCATTGAAGATCAACATGCAGCCTTGCGGGCATGCGGGATTGTTGGAAATGAATAATTGTTTTTGTCACTGGACTTAATGCCGAATTAGATCATTTATTAATTTCTATATTCCTATTGACATTCCAAGTTGTTTGTATCTCAGAGTCAATCATCTGGACCAACTGAAGCTGAGGATCATGGGACCACCGACAAGACCTCGGTGAGACCCAAAACTATCATACTCTAGTTAATTTAGATGCCTTCCAACTCATAAGATTGCATTGCATTGAAAATAACATGTTTGATTAAAACTGGTTCTTGCAGGATATAACTGTAATTGAATCTACATATGGAGACTACTTGAAGAGTGGCAAGGACCCTACTCTTGCACCGGTAAGCCTTGATGATATCATAGATACAGTAGACAGTTTCTGGGATTTCATGGAGTCAGGAACTAATAAGGGCGGATTGATTTGGGTTCAAGGAAACACCATATCCCCATCCAATAGTGACAGACAGTATTCTAGTGATGATGATCCGTTTGTGACCAATTGTTCCTTGAACTATTGTTATCTCTCTATGTAGGCCATATTGTGTGACTACTTTTGTTGCAAATATTCTATAAATTGAACCGTGTTTTTGTCCCAAATAATTCTGTGGCAAAATTTATTTTTGATTTGAATGTACATAGTTTCAAAATCTAGAAGGAAATGCTCTTTGTGATCTAAGCATTAAAAGTTAGATATATTACCCATGTCTATAAGATTTTCTAATGTTAAATTTTATACTGCAATGCTTACTCTTGGGCAATGTTCTAATTAAATTGTGATTTTTTTCTGTTCAAGATCCTAGCACGCCGATACTGATGCAGATGACTCATTCTGAAGCTTCAACACCTAACTCGGGGGAGAGTAAGCAGCCACAGATTCATCTCCGTGCCAGTGATGATGAAGATAGCGTAGATGGTGATGAGGCAATGGAGCAGCCTGACACTGCCGAAGATGACCTTCGAAGAAAGCAGAAAGTTGATTCGATCGCAACCATCAACAGCATGCAGTTGAAGCCTATTCCTCTTTCTCGAATGTGTGTTCCATTGTGTTTATTGACTCCAATGCCTATGGTGAGGCCTACTTTGGCATGTGATCTGACCAAGTTGGAACAAGAATTTGTCCATGGTTATCGTGATGGGGCTTGTGTTTTTTACGTATCGACAACTAATGAAAGAGGCGATATGCAAATCATAACACTGGAAGAGCGAGCTTCTTTGAGTCCATTGTGGAGAGAAGAGGTGCTGAAGTTTGAAGCATATCTTGACCATACACCGAAGCTCAGGCGTCTGAAGAACCTTAAGTTCTTTATTTGTGACGGTAACCACCGTCACATTGCTTGGATGTCTCACATCACAAGACTCCACAATGGAGAACCAGCATGGCATATAAATGTGGATTGTATTGTGCTTGAAACAAAAGGAAGGACAGGTGCTGTCATGCAAGCGATGCATAATATCAATAAGTAAGTTCGTATTGTTTACTGTGATTTGTTTTCATATATTATTTGATTTGGAAATGCATTGTACTTTCAATACCTTTAAATCTTTCGTACTCTTTTTCAGGCACACTGAAGATTCTCATGTGAAAACGAAGCTGGTACACATTCTTTACCAGATTCAGAAGTATGGAGTGATGCCTATAAATGAGTTCAAGGAACTACTTAGTGATTCTGAATACTTCAAGTGCCAGCAGAATTCGAAGAAGACGTGGTATTCGATGCCTTTGGAGGTTTTCACGTCATTTATCTTTCGGGTATGTTTGCAGAAGTATATCTCAATTTTTTAATTTTTTTTTCTTCTCTTTATTTTTTTTGACTTGCTTTGTTTTCTTGACGTCATTCTGGTGCACTTTTGCAGCATGAAATTGCTGGTGCTGCAGATGCGGCTGTGAGAGTGTATCACGAATGTACTCTAGAAGGAGAGGTAGATGAAGCCGGAGCAGTGGCTGCCATGAGAAAGGGCGCAAAGGACAAAACCTCCAATTTATATTATAAATTGGCAAAGATGGTGGCGGTGGCAAATCCCGCTTTTGGTCCCGAGTGGCTTGATGAGGTAAGGGTTCAAATGGATTTTTGACAAATAAATTCATATTTTTGTTGTCTTTCTTTCTTGAAATTGTGAAGGCTTGCTTACCTCAAATATGGTGTGTTGCAGATTGAGAGGCACTGGAGTTTAAATGTTGAGCCAGAAATGACTCTTGATAAACTCCAACTCATTTCCAACTCCAGTGCAGAAGCAATGTTCAAAGTGAGGTGGTTGAAATGGTGGAACTTGTCCATTCATTCCCGTGAGGCTAGGAAGTTTCCGCCCAAGCCAATGAACGATGACAAATTGACTGCCTTTCTTTACAAGGCCGTGTGGTGGGCAGGAGTGAGTTTTAAATTCACTTTAATATCAGCTGTTGTATATTAAAGTGTCTTTGACATCCATACTTTATTTCATCTCAATTTCTTATGCATTTGTATAATTGTATATGATATTGCAGATTGAAGAGAGCGTGGTTGAGGCTGTCGAAATGATTATTTGTAGGGATAATTTGAAAATTGACATGCAAAGCCCTCTTGAGCCTGAGACGGCGGCGGATTATGTTGAGGGATGGCGCATGAAGATTTGGGATCAGGCATTTCATAGCGATCTTTCTGGCAAGGGTCATTTTAAGAAAGGGGATACTTTCAGGAAATTTACCGGTGCCGACACTGTGATCAAACGTGTCGTTTTCAGGTGCAATTTGTTATTGTTTATTGTCTTCAACCGTATATTTCATTTTATGTGACTTCATATTTCATTTTTTGTGACCTTCATGTTTGATATTGATCTTTACTTCTCTCATTAGGTATTTCAAGTTGGAGTTGTACAACAAGAAGGCCATCTCCAAGCACGACTTGCCTCCTTTCTTGAATTCATGGATTGATCGAGGGTCTTCTAACAGTATGTTCTCGTTGAATCAATTGAAGACGTGGACAAGTGCACATCTTAACAGCTGCGGATGGTATCTAGAGTGTGAGCCAACGTTTACTGCACCAACGGAGATTGCACTCAAGCAAAGTCTTCAAGCAATGGGGACTACTGATGTTGTGTTGGAGGAGTATGCTGGCTTGGAGGAATCCGCAAAGCAGAGGGCCATTCAGAGACGCCAAGAAGAGGATCGAAAGAAAGAAGAGAAGCTCGTGAAAGATGCTGAGAAGGTTGCAGCAAAAGAAGCAGAGAAGAAACAGAAGGCGGCGATAAAGGCTGCTGAAAAGGAGGCTCAGAAGTCGAAGGGGAAGAAAGTCATTGTCACAAACCCTGCTTCAGAGAATCCTGGCTTGTCCATGGACAATATATCAGTAGTAGAAGGCCCATCAACGATGGGTAAGATAGCTGTCTCGCCTTATAATGTGTTGACTAAAGATGTCATCATTCGTGGGCCTCTTCCAAAGACCGAGGAGGATGTGCCTCTTGCTACAGTAGCAGAGTTGATTTTGAATACGATGGTGGAGGCGGTTCTCAGCAGCATGAGCGGTCCAGCTCCAATAGAGTACACACGCATCATGGACTTCTATAGACAGGTATGGTACTTCTCCAGAAAATGAATTGAGGTAGCACAATTTGAAAGTGAATGTCTGCAATTTGCGTATGCAATTGTAATCAAGTGAAATTTGGATTGGTCTGTAGAACGCATCAAAGTGAGGGAGGACTTATCGTGGTGTGGTAGATAAGCACCCTGGCGTCGATCTTATTTTGGTGGACATGCCCGAGGGTCTTCCGGTTCTCGGTGTGAGTGAGCCAAAATCGAGCATTCCACAGTGGAATACTCTACCTACGTCTTGGTTGCAGCCACTTTTTGAGTTTGCTAATAATCATCTCCATGATGATGGCGCCATCATTATCATTCATCCAAACAGCACAAAGGCAAAGACTACAATTATTCAACATTGCAATGCGTACTCTTTCAAGAAGAAGCAAGATTGGTGGGGTATGAATCGACTTTATCTTACACACCCCTCAGACGTAGAGAGACCGGTAAGAAATTTTCTTCTTTTCAAAATTCCATATTGAATTTACAAGCTCTAATGTTCTTTTAAGGATTTAAAATATTAACTCTGTGTTTCTTATGCAGACTCTACGATTTGGGATTACTTTGTTGGTTAGGAACCTCGCGGGGAATCCGCCTTCAAAATTTGACTTTCAAGAAGTCCCCGACCTCAAGTTCCGCGGCGTTGACGTCGGAAAAGATGATGTTTTGCAGAATTTTATGTTTGATGAAGACTTGGCCATGAATGGCAACCATTTATGGCGTGGTCCGCGAGAGAAGAGCCTTGTATTCATGAATATGTTGATTGAATCTTGCACGTTTCCTGGCGATGTTGTTTTAGATTCCACCGCAAGCATAGGTTCTCTTCACTTTTCTTCTGTGAATGTCATATTAAAAATAAATTCAAGTAAATACTACACAAGATTTCAACTTTGTCTAATTTGAAATAATTTATGGCGATGCAGGTGCCTCTATCCGTGCATGCCGTTCTTCCGATCGCCACGTTATTGCTTTTGAGGAAGATGAAGGCATCTTCAAGGCCATCTTGGCACCACTAATACGTCCTTTGTCATCTGCTACGGTGATTGCGGTACCAATGGTCCAGGAATTGGTGGATTTCGACGAAGATTCGGAAGTTGTGGAACCAATCAAGAAGAAATCACGATTCAATACGTAAGTTGACCTTAGACTTTTTCATTTCATTAAAATTTGAATTCATATTACAATTTAACTAAATTGTTTTGTTGTTGTTTTAATAGATCTATGAGGTGGAACTCCCAGTCAAACTTGCCATTTTTTGGTAGGCTTGACTTTTTTCCGAGTCCGGAGAAATCTTTCGACTTACCAGTTTATGCTAAGGACTTGGCTCGGGCATTTCAAGTTCATGGCAGCACATCTAATTTGCCTCATCATCGACGTATAGACCCCCATATTTTGGAATATGTTGATGCCGAGGCAATTTCTTCAGATGGAGAGTCAGTATCGAACTCTTCTTGTAGTGCCTAATTTGGAGATGTTTAGTTTGATTTGAATTGATTGGATTTGTAGTCTCCAAATAGGACTTTTGTAATTCATGACAATGCATTAGTGACTTGCATTGCTATCTATTGGATTTGATTTTCTATATAACACTCTTCTTTTCTCAATCATTGATTGTGGCTACTTCTTCATTTCCTATCAAAATTGTTGTATTATATGTTATAAACTTATTCGACTTAAATTTATAAATTTTATTACATTTAAGTAATAACATTACTTGTTCTAAATCTTGTGCAATTTTGTATTTATTAACCCTAAACCTCAGTCTAATAACCACGGTCATAGGTCAAAACCAAAAAAATGTCAAGCTCCTAGGCTCCTAGGCTCCTAGGCTCATGCTCACAAGCTCACATACTAGCAAGCCTGATGGACATGACGCATCTTTTTGTTATATTGTATTGTTACATTATTACGTTGTGACATTTGACTATAAGGGCATTGACAAAGGTTCTTTGGATGTAAGATTTAAAATAATTAATTCATAAATCTTCACACCAATCTCTGTTGGTATTTGTACCTCTTGAAAAAAACTCAAATTAGTTGGATTTTTTTGTTATATTTGTTTTATAATTTCATATTTTTTTATTAAAAAATAAATATTATATATATATATATATGTAATTTACATAATAAATTGAATTTTATTATAATAATAAAGATCATTTTATCACATATTATAAATACGAGATTTATATTTGAAGACAATTTGAATAGCTAAATTTTGCTCAAATATGATGTTTGACCATTTTGCAATGGATTTGGGCTCATAGGAGTTAATAGTGGTAAGTAATTAAGTATGTTTAGTTGCAATTAGTGTCAATTATGAATGTCCATACCTTAACCTTGAAAGAACATGTCTATGACCATAGAGTTGAATGCTTGCGGAGTTCACTTAGAGTATCCACTAGAAACCACGTGTGAACAAAATTTTGGCCCCCCTATATAACTTTTGGATTTTAAATTTTGAATTTTAAAAAAACTTAAAAAAAAGCTTTAAAAATAAATAAATAAATATATATATATATATATATATATATATATATATGAACAGATTTTCTTACTTTGAAAGTTTATGTTTTGAATTATTGATATTTTTTTTTGTTAATGATAATTAGTTACAAATTTTTGAAGTAAAAAGATACACTATAGAATTGAAAAACAACTTTCACACCCCTATATTATATAAGAAAAAATTGTCTAAAAAATGGACAAAAAATTCCTAAAAATAACTCTCTATTGAAAGCTCATTTTGAGTTGAATATTGATTCAATGGTCATCTAAATGTGTTCTCTATAGTTATTTGAGTTGAAAAACATGCCATTTTAGTTCATTTGTAGCCTCTTCAAGAAATCATTTCATATTTTATTTGAGTTGAATATTCTGGCAATAGAAACCTATAGTCATTATTAAACAATGCTCCAAATTTTAGGTTGAAATTATAGTTTATTAGAAACCACTTGTTTGCACGTGGTTTGTTGTAGTAGAACTAAGTGCACCCCCTGAGGTTGAATGTTCAACTTCTTCTATTCTATATAATTTCATTTTGTGACTATAATTGCTTGAAGTTTTTATATTTATTTTTAAGACATAAAAACCATAGGTCAAAAAAGTTTCATAGATTTTTTGGAAATTTAAAATTATTGATTATTTTGAAGAAAAAGGTGAAAAAAATCATATCAAATACAAAAATGTTCAAAAATTATAACATTTTTTCTTTGTTTGTATATATATATCATAGGAAAAAATTATCTACCATGACTTTCTATAAACCCTAAACCAAGATACCATGGTCATAGGCCAAAAAATCAAATTTCAACAAAAAAAATTTAATTTTTGGAATTTTTTGAAATTTCAAGTTGAAGAAGGGATTTAACTTTATGAACTTCATTGCTTTACTTGAGAGTAAATTAAAAAATAATCATTTTTATAATTCAAATTCACATAAAGAGTAAGGAACTTGAAGTTGCTAAAATATACTACTTGGCAATCAATTGATTGAGCATCTTTTCATATAGAAAAGTCAAATATACAACATTCAATGAGAGAATGTCCTATTCCATTCACTAAATATGCATTTTAGCAACTCCCTCTGAGAAAATAGCATGATAAACAATTTTTTTTCTATTCAATAGGTCTCTCTAAAAACATCCAAAGGACAAAAACGTCCTCTCAAACGTTTCATGATTAATATGATAAAACATTTAAAGTAGAGAAGACAAGCTTATAATAATAATTTTATTCAATCTTTTATAGAAAATATAATTTTTTGAAAAAGTCAAGGTCTTAATCCTAAACGACCAAGTTCTTTGTTTTATGGTCAAATATATATTTTTGAACTCAATTTAACCTTTTGAATTATATTTGGATTTCATTCTTATATTTTTATTATATGAGACTATGTATTATCTATCACCTTGAGATATCTCCATTATTTTGTGAAAAATTGTCATTGCTATGATTTCTTTTGCAAAGAATGAGAATAAATTGGTAAATAAAATAAAATAAATCTACTTACTGGTTAACCTCTGAAGTCCTGAGAGTCTCTTTAGGGGACTCTTGAGTTGAAGGTTTTGTAAGGTAATCTATAATCGCGATTTTTTGCAAGAATTTTTCAAAAAAATTTTGCTAGAAAAGAAAATTAATTAGCTTTTAGAAAATATGATTTTTATTTGAATCAGTGCTCAAAAGTGAAAGGTATGCTACAACAAGCCCAAAACAAGCGAGGGTGTGCAACCAAAAAATCCACAAAATCTTAAAAACTTAAATTTTAAAAATATTTTTTATGGATTACGTTTTTGTCTATGTGAAAGATTTGATTCATTCCATTCGGATAAGTCATGTGGAAGTTATGAAGCATCTTGTTTTGTTAGCAATCTTAGCAAATTCTTCAAAAATGATATATTGAATTTGTGTTTAACTCAATTTTTATAATTTTTCAAAAAAAACAATTGCACATGGTTTAGTTTTCTTTTTAAAAAAAGCACATTATTAAAAATAGTGTGTTTTAATTCCATCTTAGAGCTATCAACAATTTAGTTTTTCCTTCTATATCAATCATGCCTATTTTGACTTAATAATTTTTTAAATAATAAAAGTCTTGGGTAGAGGAGGTGATTGATTTTTTTTCTTGAACTCTCAGTTTAGTTCTTCAACATAAAAGAAAAAAAATTCACAATTTGTAGTACAAAAATTTTAAATTAAGAGGATTTAAAACCTTATAATCTAGTCAAGCTAGGAACCAAAAAAAAAATTCTTTTACTTTAAATGCTTATAATTATCTTGTGATCCATACAATAAAAAATTTGAAATTTTGAAATTTTGATACTATTTTGGTGCAAGATACTATGGTTGGATATGTAAAAGTAAAACAAATAAAATGTATAAGTTTTTTATTGTTTGCATTGAAAATGGCAATTTTGAGTGTTTTTTGATCCTCCAAAATGACCTTGGATTTTAAGGGCATAATATCTTCTCTGAGGTACAAGTAGTAAATGAGGGATACTATAGAATATTTTTGGTTGATTAATTCACTTTGAACAACCTAATTACCCGGTAGCTATGAACTTCAAATTAAATTATTAATAATGAGCTAAATTTCTCTTTTAAATGAATTATTTATAGGATATTGATATTTTCATATTTGAACTTTTTTATAATGAATTTATATCTTTTTCAAGCTTCTTAATTGAAAACTAAAATAATAAATAATTATGATTTTTTAAATTATAAAGTATATTATATATATATATACATATAAACTAAAAAGTTGTACCAGAAACAAAAGCTAGAATAATAAATAGTAATTTATAATTTTAATTTAAGAAACCTTTCTAATCAAGATAATCACAAAGTTCTGAAAAATCACTTAATGTTATAGAGTTTGGACTTTGAAACATAAAGCTTGCAATTGCAATCAAACATTGAGATTTTCAAATAAATTTATAAATTAAAGTTGTTATGTTTTGATTTATTGAGTTTTAAAATTAATAAAATGGTAGATATTTTGAAAGCTACAAATGAGCTTACAAAATACAAAGGTGCATTTAATTTTTGAATGAAAGAATCTTTTTGAATTTAAGCTATAAGTTTAATAACTATGTAAATTTTTTCTTCTAATATTTTTTTTAGGCAATCAATGTGGATAATTTTCTGATTTGTTTAACCTAAAAATATCTTGAAGGCCAAAATTTGAATGATAAACAAAGTGGTTTATTGTGATAATTTATTATAATTTCTCATTCATCCAAAACAATAAATGAATTTTTAAAAGTAATCTTAATTAAGATGAGTTAAGGTTATAGTGTATCTTTTATTTTTGTATTTTTATCCCAGATCTGGATACATGCATTCAGTGGCATTGAGGGTATTAACACCCATTAGAAGTGGTAAGCTTAATTTTCTCCTAAACTAGAGAGAGCCACTAAGTGGGGCTTCCAAATTCCAAGTTTTCAATATTGTATTTGTATTCTAGAATACAAACTACATACTAAAAAATAACAAGACTTATATCATTGGATTGGTAATTCAACATCTTCCATTTAAATGTCATTGTAACATCTAAATCTTAATATACTCAATTACAACACAATATATCTATCAAACCTTACAATTTTATAGTCTTTTAATCATGTACAAGGTGCAATAATGACCAATCCAAATTTGGAGTGTCATGTGTCATTGTATTGGGCTCAACCTGAAGACAAACTTTTGTCACTACTGTCTATCATTGTCATACACAAATCACAATGTTGTAGCTAAAAATGATCTCACTAGACTTTAACATTAAAACACTCAAGCACCTTTACATATGATTTTGAGAGAAAATGTAGAAACAAATAATGCAGCTATTCATCCATATATATATATAATAATTTTTTTGTTTGCTTCCGTTAGTGATAAATAGTATTTGAGGGATCTTTTGAGTTTTACCAATTATTTTCCTTTAATTTTCATACTAAGTGATTTTAAATACCGGGTTTGATTTTTTTTCTATTTTTTACTCTAAATAGAAAATTTTGTAGATTTTTTCACCCTTTTTTTTTTTCTAATGTTTTCAAATTGCAATGATTTTTTTCCCCAATTTCACCTGTTAATGATGAACTAACCAGTGATTCTCCCCAAACATTGGTGATAAACCTTGTCCTTCCAGGTTTAAGGAATTAAAAATTCCACTATAGAATAAAAACAGTCGGTGGCAGAAAACAAACTAAAGCCCAAACATTTTTTTTTTTTGCTCCAAAAAATTGTTCTTTTTCAGATTGTAGTCTCTCCTCCGACGGTCCGACCTTCCAGCGTCGCCTTCGCAAACCCTGTCGTCCCTTCCCCAGCAGCTGTTTCCACCAAGCACTTATACCACCACTCTCGCAACATGCACACAGCTCTCTCTCCTCCGATCGACCCCTTCAACACCTCAATTTCCGTCACAATGACGACTTACTAACGCACGCAAGCCGGCCGGCTCTCAATTATTCCAACATCATGCCGCACCCGTCGGTTGTCTTGGCCACCGCAGGCTACGACCACACCATTAAGTTCTGGGACGCCACCAGCGGCCGCTGCTACCGCACCCTCCAGTACACGGACTCGGTACGTGAACCTCTTGCAACTTCATCGATTCACTTCTTAATGCATCACACAACGCATTTCTGTGTAACTTCTGGCGATCGGTTGGAATAGAACACTCATTCTTGTAATTTTTTTAATTGCGTTGTTTTCTAATTCGATTGTGTTGTGTATTGAGAGAGTCTGTTCTTGAGGTTTATATACGCTTAGAAAGATGAGAGGACGTTCGGTTTGTTGATAGATGAGAAACTGCAGAACGAGGATATGTAAATGTTGTGTGAGTTTTAGGGATTTGCCTCGAGGTTCTTATTTCTTTTATTTTTAGTTTCTGGATGTGTTAATGGATTACGAGGTGTTCTTGTTCTTACAATTTTAAATTGCGTTTTTAAATTGCCCTGCATCTTCATTTTTTTCGATTTTGTTTTTATAGACTTTGTTCTTTAGCTGTAAGTGCATATATAGAGATTAGAGGACGTTTAGATTGTTGTTGGATTAGAAACTGCAGAACGAGAATATACGTGTATGTGTGAGTTTGTAGCGATTTGTCAAGAGGTTCTTAACGATTTTCTTTTTCTGGTTTCGGGCTGTGTTACTGGAATACGAGTTATTCTCGTTGTGTCAAGTTTTTAATTGCGTTTTCGATTGCATTATTTTCGAATGTTATTTTATAGACTTGGTTCTTTAGCTGTAATTACATATACGGAGAGTGTAAAAGGTTAGAATACGTTTAGAATTAGAAATTGGTGATCGAGAATTTTCTTTCTTCCCGTAAACTAGGTTTTGAGAATGGTGCTGAGTTTTGGATCTCTTTGTTGTTTTGGCAGCAAGTGAATCGGTTGGAGGTCACGCCTGATAAGCAGTACTTGGCGGCAGCAGGGAATCCTCATATTCGGCTTTATGATGTGAATTCCAATCATCCTCTGCCGGTAAGCTCCAATTCCGTCTTCTGATTTTGTTGTGTAATGCCAATTCACGTGATGCTGAAGTAGGGAAGTATAGTTACATGGCTCACTCGAACGGGTGCAACAATCGTTGTTCATGCGCAAAGTCAACCACACCTTGCAGCGACACTTTTGACACTAAGTATGTTACTATCATTAGACTACCTAAATTTTTAGTTGGTTCGGATGCATCAAAGTATGCCATTTTTGAATACGTTATGCAATGCAAAAGTCTCAAGGATTCAATGGTTTTATCGTTAGATGATTAAAACTGACGGCAGTTCTGTGTTAAGGTGGTGTACATTCTTATCATCTACACGTACTCATCGTGCAGGATTTTATGGTGCCATATTAGGGGGGTGTTAGTGTAGCAATTAGATACCTCCACCTTAATGGCTTGCATCGTAGTCTGTGTATTCTGAGGTGTTGGGAGTATGTATATTCACAATCTTAGCATGGCAAGGTTTTTTAGATTGTGAGTGTGTGTTTGATGTAGAGGACTGCGTTGATACGGTAGGTTAGTTCTTGCTTTTTAGATGGTACTGTATTGTTCCATGTGCAAACAGAGTTTGCAATGTATCTGGTGGATGTCATCTGATCTTGAGTTCATCCGATGGCAGGTTCTAAACTACGAACAGCATGTGAACAACGTGACTGCTGTAGGCTTCCAGTGTGATGGAAAATGGATGTATTCTGGTTCTGAGGACGGTACGGTTAAGATCTGGGATCTCAGGTATGTTTGTTCTCTAGTCAGGTTCCCTGAGGAAGGATTCTTTATTGTTTTTTTCAGTTGGTTCTATTACAGAGGAGGAATAACTGTTGGAATAACTGTAGGGGGTGTGAGAACATGCTTTTTAAATCTCGTTCTTAGTACCACTCTCAGCTGAGCTGAGTATTATAATGGGACACATAGATTATTATTTTTTAATGTATTGGAATCCTCTGTATTCTTTAATGAGACACAGTTTGTTGCAATTGCTTATTTCGATAATCGTTAGGCTTTCTGTTTCTGTTAAGCTCATTCACATGCATGCACAGAGCACCGGGTTGCCAACGCGAGTATGAGAGTCGAGCTGCAGTGAATA
Source organism: Antitrichia curtipendula (assembly GCA_951230915.1). NCBI lineage: Eukaryota > Viridiplantae > Streptophyta > Bryopsida > Hypnales > Leucodontaceae > Antitrichia > Antitrichia curtipendula. The sequence goes on from OX579635.1 coordinate 32,047,176, forward strand.
CAGTCGTTCTTCATCCAAATCAGGTCATTTCCGAAAGTAGTTGGAGACTGCTGTTCTGATAGTCATATCTGTGCTGAAACGGATGCCTTGGTGTGGGATCACTGGAATGAATCTGCTTTTTTGATGATAATCAGTTGTTATAGAAACTAAATGCTTATTCCGCTTTTGATCTGTTGTTAATTTGTGCAGACTGAGTTGATATCAGGTGATCAAAATGGAAACATCAGGGTTTGGGACCTTAAAACAAACTCGTGCAGCTGTGAGCTGGTGTGTGCTTGTCATCTATTTTGATCGTTCATTTGAAAAATGTAGATCATGTAACTTTATATTTGCAAGGTAGCTGTCCGTTTCTTTGTGTCCGGTTTAAGCTAAAGGATATTTTTCATGACATATGATCCTGTTAACATCAATAATCTGACTGCACAAGATCTTCATGTTGCGGTTCTACTACAAATTTAATCAATCTTTTTGCCTATTCTGCAAGCTTGATAATGATCATTATCTGCAATGTTCACAAATCTGCGTAGTGTTTACTCACCGTGATTCATGATCGTCATTTGCAGGTTCCGGAGGTGGACACTGCTGTTAGGTCATTGACCGTAATGTGGGACGCCAGTTTAGTTGTGGCAGCTAACAATAATGGCACATGTTATGTTTGGCGCCTTCTTCGTGGAACACAGGTTTACTGCTCTTCAACAGATATCTATTCCTACAGTAGCAATTGTTTCTTCATTGGATAACGGATCAATTTAATCATTGGATTACCACTGCAGATGATGACGAATTTTGAGCCTCTTCACAAGCTTCAGGCACACGATAAATACGTCTTGAAGTGCTTGCTGTCACCTGAATATTGCGAACCTAACAAGTACACTCCTTTCTCTTTTGATATTAGATTCAGCGAGTGCGTGAAAGACATCAGTGATGTGAGGCACTAAGGTTTTGCATCTGATAAACGTTTTTTGCATTATGAAAATCAAAAGGTCAATGTGCCGTTTCTGCAATCTTGTAGATACATCAATACTCATAAGTTAGTTCACTTGCCATTGATGGTACTAAGTCTTGACATGCTTGGTTTTTCTTTGTATTGTATTGTATTGCATTGTAGGTATTTGGCTACGACGTCCTCGGACAACACTGTAAAGATATGGAACATTTTCGATTTCTCTCTTGCACGTACTTTGAAAGGTCCGAACTTTTTCCTTTGCTTTTGTGGACCAGTTCGAGCTTGATATTGTGCACCTTTGTGTTTCTAATGTATGTTTTATACTGAGATTTTGAACAGATGACTCAACGTCGCAGAAGCGTATAATTTTTCATATGTGGATTGGGTGGTTTCTTATTCAGTTTATTTTTTCGTGATATTGTCTTGTGGTTAGTTTGGGTGAACTTTTCAATGAAAGAGCCCAGCCGAGGGTTGTGGTGTATAGCGTGTGCAATTTTCTTAATATTGGTGGGAACTTGCAGGGCATACGCGTTGGGTGTGGGATTGCGTATTTTCTGTCGATGGTGCATTTTTGGTTACAGGTCAGTTGTCCAATTGCTGTTTTATTTGCTCATAAATGTAGATTTCATTATGATAATGAATCTTCGTCTCCATATACAGCTCCTCAAGTTCTGTAAATATATATTGGAGATGGCTTTCGCATTTTACTTTGGATTTTCTGATCTAGATCCCTGCTAGTGCATGAATTATCTCTAGGATTTCAATGCTACATTTATTATATTTCGACTGTGGATCATGAGAATTGAGCTTGCATTTTTGGAGTCTTGTCAAATGTCCGATGACCATCGGAAGTGCTTGCACGTCGATTTTTTCATTCCAACGAGAGGCTCAACGTAGATTTGAAGAGCTAATATTAACGATGACAAAGTCTAGGATATATGATAACGTCAATTTTTTGGTTTTCTGAAACAGCATCGTCAGATACAACAGCTAAACTTTGGGAGCTTTCCACTGGAGAAGCTATTCGAACTTACCATGGCCATCACAAGGCCACTGTCTGTTGTGCTTTACATGATGGCACAGATCCTTCAGCTACTTAATATTTCAGGCATGTGCCTGTATTAAGCTTTTTCAAGTGATTTGTGAATGGATTTCATTCGCAAGGTTCTTCCAGTTGTAAGGGTAAAATCTTCAGTGCAAACCATGAGTTTCATGAGTTAAGCTTAGGCCCTGTAGGCCCTGAGACCTCGAAGAGCTCTTTAACCCTGGAAGGATGCCGAGACGTTTTGTGTCCTCGGGATGGTCAAACAGGCTATGTGCATATTGCATATTGAAGAATGGATAATTTTCATCCGATTTTTTGTGTGCCACTTTTTTTATGCTATATTCACATAATTGGTTGAAGACATTTTAGTTGCTTTTTAATTTTATGTGGGGTAGTATCTAGAAAATGGTACACTATCTTGTGTATTACAATACTATATGAGTTTCTTTTCCTTAACCCTTTAGTGTTCAGACATCTAATTCAAGGTTAATGGACGACAAACAAATTGAAATTCATATTTCTTTTTCATTATTGCTTGGATGAAAGTCATCCTAATTTGTGGAGATACTTTATCAAGTATTTGTCTTATGTAATGGTTGGATTTGGTGTTATTAGAGTATATATTTTTTTATTAATTTTTTAAAATTACAAATGTGAACGAATGTCAAGTTGTTGACCAAGCTAAAATTGCATTGTTTTTAGTTCAAAATTAGATTTGCAAAAACGAGATTATAGATTTAAAGAAAACAAAAATTTCAAAACAATTACCAAATTCATTTCAAATTCAATCTAACATATGCTATTCAAAAAATGATAATATTTTGTTGCTAATTGAATTTAGAATTTAGAAGGCATTTTGAAATTTTCCTTCAAAATTTATAAAAAATAATTGGTAATAGCATTGGTGAATTTAATCATGTGGATAAAATCTACAATACAAAATCTACAACTCTTAGTTGTATATTAATTCCAAAATATCCTTCCAAAAAACACTTTATAATGATTTTTTTCAAATCAGCAATTTTGAAGAACACTTTCTATCTTTAGGAGTTAACCACTAAAGTCCTAGAGTCCCCTCCAAGGGACTCTTGGAATTTCAGGTAGGCTTGTGTGATTTCAAATTTTGACATGATTTAAATTTTTTTTTTTTAAGATAGGAAATCATATTAGCTTTTGGAGAATATCATTTTTATTTCAATTAGTGCCTAGGAGCAAAAATTATACCACCCTAAATCCAAAAAGCAATTTGATGAGCAACAAAAAAAAAATTTAGAACATGTTAATTTTAAACTTTTTTCTCAAAGATTATATTTTTGTCTACATGTAAAGTTTAGATTCATTCTAGTTATGGCCAATCTTCTTTTTTAGGCAATCTAAGCATTTTCTTGAAAAAAATACTTGTAGAATTTATTTTTAAATGCAATTTTCACAATTTTAAAAAAAAAATTGTTAAGTTTACTTGCTAGAACAATCTTAGTATTGGTATAATTGTGTTTCAATTTCATCTTAATTAGAACTATTAACAATTTAGTTTTAATTCAATCTCATATCTACTTCTACTTAATACTGTAAAAAAAATTGGAATCAAGTATGTATTTTTTAAATATTTTTTGACTCCAATTCTCAATTCAATTCTTCAAAATAAAAAATTAGAAATTCAAAACTAGTAGTGCAAAAAATTTAAGTTAAGAAGATTCAAAGCCAAAAAATCTAATCAAGTAAGGTATAAAAAACCTTGTCTTCTTTACTTTAAATGCAAGTATCTTTGCAATCTATGTGGTCAAAGTTTTTGAAATTTCTTCCACATTCTTGTAATAGCATAGTACAAGATGGTGTATGGCTAGATATGAAGAAAAAAAAAAAGTCTTAAAAGTTTTTACTCTTTACAATAGAAATGGCAATTTTGAATGTTTTTTGATGAAAGAAAGGCCTTTAGACTTAAGGGTTTAAATCTTGGTTTTGACATTTAAAACAATTTCTTTTAATTTTGATCAAAACTAACTAAAAGAACCTTCTAAAGTGCAGTTTCTACACCAATCAATTTTTTTTTGAAAAAATCCTAGAAATAAGCATTTCACTAAAGTTTGAAGTTGAGAATCTATTACCCCTTTTCTAAATATGGAGTGACACGCAAATTTTCTAGTGTATTCCTACAATGTTCAACACCATAATGTACTCCTATTCAAATATATTGAGCATGATTTGTATTTGATATGAATTTTCTTCATTTTTTCTCCCAAAATTCATGGTAATTTGAAATTTCCACAAAAAATTCTGAAAACTTTATGACATGTATTAGACATACGATTTCATCTTTGAAAAATAAAACCAAAAAAGTTCACTCATAAAGAACAATGATATGGAGGATACAAAGTGAAGGCCTTTCAAGTTTGACTACACAGTCATAGGCTCCATCCTGTAGGGGATAACATATATTGGTTTGGTTTTGTGACATATTGTATGAGGTTTTGAAGTTTGAAACCCTAAAAGTTATTTGTAAATAAGATTGAAGTGACCATTTCTGGAATAAAGATGTACTGAGACATCTTTAGGCTTCAGTGCAATCCTAAAAGCCCTAATTTGGACACTGAAAATCCCAAACAACTAGAGATGATACCAAATAGTCCAATTATATAACTTGTCAAGAAGGGAGAGTATGAGGATTTTTTTACCTTCCTTGTACCAGCAAGTCCTTATCAATTCTTCTTGACATGATCCCAGCCTCCTGCAACAGATGGGCAATACTACAACAATCAACATTATGTAGTCATTCTAGTTTGTTTGGGAGTCTAGATACACTAGCTACCACCACCCAGGTTGTGAAAGGCAACTGGATCACCTATAACTTCATCCTAACATTGGTATCATCAAGAGGAGATAGATCATAGATCAATTATGCACCAGATAACAAATAACCCATCCGTGGACACACGCACAAAGAAGAAAATGTAAGTTTCATTTTGATGGGTAAATCTTTTAGATGCTCGTGAGACCCTACATGTTTGAACATCTTCCTTATCACTCGTTTACTAATGCTTGTGATTGAAAGGGGCGGCGACTGACATGCTTCGTAAGCATACACACTCTTGCAGTGCACAACATGCTGTCGACATCTGTCCATCCACCTCGTACTGTAAATTCATTAGTATTGTAGCTTCATTCATCTTAGATTGATTATATATATTTGTTCTCTAGTTTCTCACTTAATACATCTTTGTAATATCATTCAAAACACGTATGAATTTGTTTCTGTGAGTCTGTGTCTATGATGAGCACCGTATGAGAGTTTTTCTTTGCAGTGTGGAGTTTATTAGTACAATCTGTTTCATTCTACATGGTATCAGAGCGATAGATTGAGATCTTCTGAAATGTTGATTAACTTGTGTATTCACGTTTAGTAGTACAATTGATAAAGCACAGTAGCATAGTACTGTCAAAGAAGATCGGCAACATGTCGAAAGACAACTATGTCCATAATGAGGCCAAACTAACAGGATCCACTAACTTTCATTTATGGAAGTATATGATCATCCGAGAGGCAAAGAGAGAAAAATTGTGGTATATATTGGATTCTTCTAGTACTACCATTTTATTGTCTAAAAAGCTGGTAGATCCAAAATCGGACACCTCAGATAAGGAGTCGAAAGGTGAAAAGCTCGAGAGACTCATGTACATCATGAGTATGTCAATAAAACTTGCTCTCTTAGTACAGCTGACTGAATACCAAGAGCCAAGGCCATTATAGAATTTCTTGTGCCAGTCTTTTGAGGTGGACAATGATAGTCGCAAGTTCAAACTAAAAAATTGACTTAAGCTCATTCCATTTTCTAGAATGTTTGGTGTGGAAAACTATTTCTCCCAATTCTGCCATAACTTAGCACAAGTGTTTGCTATTCGAGTCAATATTGAAGATATTGATTTGGTACAAGTTGTGATGAAGGCGCTTCCAGATAGTTAGGATTACTTTCTTCAAAACTTCACCAATGCAGGCAAATTTCCTACGCTCAAGCAAATGTAGTCAAGACTTATACTCAAGGAGAATCGTTGTCAATTGAAGACTGGAAAATTAGTGGCGGAATCAGAAGCGTTATACTTCTTGAGAAGTCAACAATCACGCTTTAATCAATTGAGCCGCGATTATGGTGGTGGACAAGCGAGTCGACCTCAAGCCTATTAGAGCGGCATACAAGGTAACTCCAACTCCTTTGGAGGTTCTTAGACTCGTCAAATACGATGTTTTTATTGTGGTCTCTTTGAACACCACAATGACATATGTCCTGAATGTTTGATAGATATTAGAAAACTAGAAGTAGATAGACAGACAAGGTTGAAAATTAAATCTTTCTCGGCAAATATTGCCCAAAAGGAATCCTAGACAAACCTAGAAACTTGCATCATGACTAACGACGTAGAGAAACAAGATACCCATAATTTTGAAATGTTCAAATCCACTTTATCTTTCCTTTATGTTCATGATCCAGATTTTGTATGGTACCTAGACTCTCGTGCTACACAGCACGTGAGTGGTAACTACTCAAATTTTTCAAATATAGAGCAGTTCCAGAGCAATGTTAAAACTGCCAACGGTCAGAGTCATCAAATTGCCGGCAGAGGATTTGTTCACTTCACCTTACCTTTTGGCAAAATAAAAGATGTCTCTGGTGTTCTTTATGTGTTGGGTCTAAGCAAAAATTTATTATCTATAGGATCATTGATAGACAAATGAATTATTGCATGTTTCGATGATCACAAGTGTGTCTTATACAGTAAAGGCAACATAAAGATTGTGGCTGAGGGACTACGAAATAAAAACAACAGATTGTATAAACTACTGGCACTCAACTTAGAGGTCTCAACAAATGTGACTCAAAGTGATATTAACACAGCACGATTGTGGCATTTCCGGATGGGTTACATTAGTTATAATCAATTACATGATATTACAGCACAATGACTAACACTGCTATATCATATATACCCACGTATCACGAAGTCTGTGCATACTATCAGGTTGGAAAACAAGCAAGAGAAAGTTTTCCTCAACACAACTTCTCAAGGGCCACAACTCCTCTTGATCTTATTCATCTTGATCTCTGCGGTCCTCTACCTGTTCCATCTCTTGGCAGGTCACAATATTACATGGTGATCATTGACGACTATAGTTGATATACTTGGGTAAAATTTCTTCGCCGCAAGTCAGAACCATTTGAACAATTCAAGATATTTCAACGTATGATTGAATGACATCTAGGCATGCGTATAAAAACCATACAAAGTGATTGAGGTGGAGAATTTCTCTCCATAGATTTCTCAAATTATTGCTTGGAATCCGGAATTAAAAGACAGCTCACAAACACCGATACTTCCGAGCAGAATGGAATAGCGGAAACAACCAATAAAAAATTACTTGAGATGGCAAGAAGTATGTCAGTACTTGCAGTGACTCCACATTTTTTGTGGACCGAGGCCATTAATACTGCCGTATTCCTCACCAATTGGTCACCAATTATAGCTAATTTGCACGTAACTCCCTTTCAAAGGCTTTTCTATAAAGTTCCTAACGTTTCCTTTTTACGTGTCTTTGGTTCTAGAGTCTATGTTTGGATAGACAAAACGCAACGTGACAAACTAGATGCCAAGACTAAACTTGGTATATTTTTAGGATACCATGAGCAGACTAAAGGTTTTCAAATATGGATACTTGATAAGAATAAAATGATAATATCTCGCAACGTGAAATTTGATGAGACAAATATAGTGACAAAAGCTTCAATGTTGTTGTCACCTACTACAGTCTCGTCTTAGCATAGATAGCTTGACTAACAATAGACTTCACAGTTACCATCACCGATCTCAAATATAGAATCTCCAAGTTTGCTACTAGTATTATGCTCTTCCTCATTAATGTCACCGCTTCAACTAGACGGTAATTCTGAATTGACTATAAGAGATCCAGCAAGACTCTCAATAGGTGGTCCCACACGGGACAAAACTCTTGTCAATATGCTACAATCGATTCCTGCAGATGTATCACAAATCCTTGAATTCCGGTCACATCCGACTTGTGTGAGGAAACCATCGGTCAAACTTAAAGATACTTACACCTATGCCATATAATCTATGATGATGACCCAAATATTTCTGCCTTCGACTAACTATATAGAATTTATTGAATCCATTGAATTCAATTGTTTTTTTGGCATTATCAACGAGCCCTTTGAACCTTTGAACTTTTCAAAAGCCAACAATCACCTAGTTTGGAAGGCCGCCATGAAATCTGAACAAGAGTCGTTGTCCAAGAATCACACTTGGAATCTAGTTGACTTACTTAAGGGAGTTAAACTAGTGACAGCTAGATGGATTTATAAAACCAAGATGGAAATTGATGGTCGACCTTCAAAACTTAAAGCTTACTTAGTGGCCCGGGGATTTCAACAAACCAAAGGTATAGACTTCGACGAGGTGTTTGTTCCAGTAGCAAAATGGAAAGCCGTCCGCATGGTTGTAGCATTGGCGGCCAACAACAATTGGATACTTGTGCATTTGGACATCGTAAGGGCATTTTAAAATGGAGATTTGAAGGAGCTAGTCTACATGGAAGTCTCCGAGGGGTTTTGCAATGCTTCTATTGCAAACAAAGTTTGCAAATTAAATAAGTCATTGTATGGATTACGCCAGTCACCTCAAACTTGGTTCGAGAAAAAAATTGTTTTTTATTGGATCATGGATTATTGCATAGAGAAGCTGATTACAGCCTCTTCTACATTACAAGCAACAGAGTGGTCATAATTTTGATCCTATATGTAGATGATCTATTGGTGACTGGCTTCGACACTAAGGGAATCAATGACCTCAAACATAAATTCATGAGTTGTTTTGAGATGACGAATTTGGAAGGCGTTAAATTTTATCTTGGCATAGAATTCATTCGTTCTAATCAAGGCATATTCTTGTCTTAGAAAAACTACACATTGCAAAAATTGGAGGAATTTGATATGTTGACTTGCACAGCAACTTCCGTCCCAATGCACGAAGGTAGTCAGCTTGGTGCAGAAAAGCAGTCTCTAAGCGTTGAAACAAAGAAAAATCAACTCCTTGTAGGAATGCTTATCTATCTATGCAACACAAAACCAGAAATTATCTACCCAGTGGGAGCCTTGAGCAGATTCATGCACAATCCAAAGGTCCCACATATAGAAGTAGCATACCAAGTTTTACAATATATAAAGGGAGCATTAGATTACGATATGTTCTACCAAAAAATCATGGTACTTTGATGGTGGGTTTACCAAAAAGATCATGGTACTTCGATGGTGGGTCTACCAAAAAGATCATGGTACTTCGATGGTGGGTTATACTAACGCAGATTGGAGAAACTGCAAAATCAATTGCAAATCTATTACAGAATGGACCTCCAAGTCCGTAGGAGGACCTATTTCGTGGTCTTCCAAAAAACAATAGATAGTAGCGGTATCAACAATTGACGCTAAGGCTAAAGCATTTACGGAGGGCATACATGAAGCAATATGGCTAAGGACATTATCAGCAAAAATGCAAGGACTATCACCAAATCCAATTCAATTGTTCTCTGACAATAAAAGCACACTCAAAACTACCAAGAATCCAATTTATTACGAGCAATTGAAGCACATTGAGTTGTGACTTCACTTCATTAGAGAGAATGTTGTCACTGGTATAGTAGAAATGTTATATATTCCAACGCGTGATCAAGTTGTTGATATTCTAACAAAGCCTCTAGAAAAGCAAAGATTCTGGAAACTGAGAGATGAGATGGGTATTTGTAGCATTAGTTCCTTACAAGACCACTAAGGTCGACGATGATGCAGTTTGATATCTACCACAAAGATATATCTTGGCATCTGACAAGAACCAGAAGCTACGAAATTCTGAGTTACTAAAACCTTTCACTTCACTTTCACACTCGGGCCAGCTATAGTAAAGTCCTAGATTATATCCACGCCTTACCGCATATATCTTTTGACCAAGAGGAACTTGGACATGCACTCCACCATTGTTCTAATTCTCGGTTACATTCAACGATTGACAATCAATCACCAGGTTATCTTGACGTTGATAACAAGTTATCAAGTCCTTGATCAAAGAAACGCTGAAGAAGAACAAGGACAATAGCCAACAAAATCACGTCCATCATTGATATATCTGAAAGAACGCTATTTCTGAAACTCAAATGAGTACTAATAGCTTTATAAATCTGTATATACATTCATTGTCCCTGCTAGGGTTAACTCAGTGAGGGGGGGAGGTTGTCGACATCTGTCCATCCACCTCATACTGTAAATTCATTAGTATTGTAGCTTCATTCATCTTTGATTAATTGTATATATTTGTTCTCTAGTTTCTCACTTAATACATCTTTGTGGTATCATTCAAAACACATATGAGTTTGTATCTCTGAGTCTCACTACAAAGAAAATGGGCCCGAATTGACTGTATTTTTGACAGAAAAGTGTCCAAAATGACCACCATAACTTTTGGAACTTGGCACTCTGTTAACGTGGTTCATATTGCAACCTCTTTCAAAATCTTGTCAATTTTTTTGTCAATTTTTGTGTTTACCATGGTATTTTGAGTGTTGAAAAGACAAGTGCTTTATACAAATGGGGTGGTAGGGAGGTAAGACAAACCATGTGGGATATCTAGTGAAAGCTCCACCGCTCATAGTTTAGTGAAAATTAAGTAGGAATAATGGTTAAAGTGGAATTTTAGACCTAATTTAAGCATAGTAGAATACAAAATTTTATTAAACTTTGTGGTATTTCAAACTAAAATTTGCTTATAACTTTTGATTGAAAGCTTCAAATCTCAAACGGATTTTTGGACGTAAAATTTGGTTTGAAATATCACATTTTCTTAGTTCAAAGTTTAAGAAAAAAAGTTATTCTACTATGTTAAAATTAGGTCTGAAATTCCACTTTAATCATTATTCCTAAACTATGAGCGGTGGAGCTCCTAACCCTCATTTACATATCCCATATGGGTTGTCTTACCTCTTACCAACCCACTTGTATAAAGCACTTGTCTTCTTACCATTTCTAACTTCTAGGTGAGTTGCATTCAAAGTTGAAGTGCTAATTTATCAAAAAAATCTTGAAAATAGTGTTTAGAGTTATGGAAGTCCAATTCTAAAATGCATAATGTACTTTAGAAACTTTAATTTATTTTTTAGGTAAAAATGTTTTGGTTGCGAATGTGAATAACTGGCAGTCCTTCCTATGTGGCAAAAATTCAAATAATTACAATTTTTTGGGTGAAAAAGCATGATGACGTGTATTTGATGATGTGTATCTTTGTCCGCAATGACAGCCGAATTGACAGAATTCTGTCAATTCAATGTCCGAATCAAGTACTCCTAATCTACAGCAGAGTTGACATAATTCTGTCATATTTACTGTCAAGTAGGACACTGTTTCCCTTGTAGTATCTGTGTCTATGATGAACATTGTGTGAGAGTTTGTGTCTGCAATGTAAAGTTTATTAGTACGATCTATTTCATTGTACACAACAACCGCAATAAATTCATTTGAAAACATGCTTGAATACAAATCAAGGAGGCCTAGATGTTTGCACAACAATATATCCCTTGATTTTGGACAGGACAACCAGCATACCTTGAAAACATAGGAGCAAAATCTAGCTTTAATGGAATATTCTTGCATCTTTTAAACAAAATATAGACGGCTAGGAGTATTTAAAAATAGATAAAACTTCCTCTCACAGAAATCTATTAGGTATTTTCAATAGACTTTCAATACAACTTCAATACCTCTACAACATAATCCCACTACTAGAAAAATGGTTATTTTAAGTGGGATTTTAAGTTTAATCCTAGAGATAAGATTATAAGTAATGACCTTTTAAGGAGATTTTCAATAAAAATTTATTAAAAATACATGTGTTTCTAATAAAATTTTACAAAAAATTTCCTTAAAGGTCATTATTTATAATCTTATCTTTAGCACTGTACTTAAAAACTCACTTAAAACACCCATTTTTCTTGTAGTGTCTAGATTTGAATGACCTCCACACTTTCCACACATCTTTTGATTGTATATGTAATGTAGTTGGCTTGATGTCAAATTCATCGGAAGAGGTTTGTTGGCATCACACGTTCCACCTTTCATAAAGACAACATATTGATCTTGTGTTCTTGTTGACTCCTAAGGTAAGTGCACATATGGCCAAAGGTTGCCATTTCCGTATATCTTCAAAATTGAAGGAAATCATTTAAGAAGCTTCAAAGAGTAACAAATAAGCGTGATACTTAGAATCCCATATAAACTCTACACTCTACAAAAAAATGTGTTTTCAGTAAAATTAGACAATCTCTTCATATTTTAGACAACATCAAAAACAAAATCATCTTGAGGATGCAGAAGAAGGTCTCTATATGATCCTTGTAACCAAAGAGAGACTTCTCCATGAATGATGGGAAAATTTCACTTGATGATGTTTTCTAAACGTTCTTGCAATAGTCTAGTCAATTATAAGTAGGTCTACATGCAACCTTTAAAAGGTCTTTAGTGAAAATAAGCATATATCCTATGTAGAATCTTAGGACCATGGTTTAGAGCGCATAGCCGCTCCTTGTCAGTATCTTCTTATAAAGGAGTTGGGCCCACTTCCATTAATTTTTTCCTACACCATCACTGCACCAAAACAATATATTCTTTTGCAAAAGCAAAACAAAATAATTTGAACACAGACAACCTATTTCAAAACTTGGCCTTCAATCCTATATAATCTCTTGCCTCTAGATTTTGTAAGCACATTTGAGGTCATATGGTGACTTTCTTTTGATAAGTTATAGTTATTTTTTACCAAAACATGTAATGTCCTTCACAATAATTTTGATCCCATTTGAAATACATTTTCCACAATATGATCAATAAAAATTGGTCATCTATTAGATGAAAAATTGGTAGATTTATGAGAACACAACGTCATCAAATCCTCATGGACATCCAAACATCTTTGGAACATGAATTAATCACATGATTTGTTGTGACGACACCTACCCGTCGAATTACTACAGTGCCATTTGCAAACTTTCTTGTCGGTGATGTCGCAACAAATCTCTGCACAACTTTAGCACAAAATTGAACAAAACTCACAATGATCGACACACATTTGGAAAATCATCAAGCCCAATTCAACATTACTATCCTATCTTTCCTCACAAACAAACCCCTACACAATCAAAGAGCATCTCAAATGATGAAATGGTGCGGGGAGTCACTAAATTGCAAGTCTCCAAGTCATTTTATGGATTCATCAAATCTCTTGGTGCAAGTGCTTGTAAACATGGAGTGTGTTAATTTTGCTTTTTGATTTCCGGATTTCTAACATAGTACCATTTCAATAACAACAATTCATTATGTCCACAATGAAAATATAAGGCAAGATTTACATCAATGCACACAAAGTCACAATCAAAGAATTGAATTGAGTCTCTAACAACAATATGTACAAGCGCCTCCGGCACAAAAAGTACACCAAATTTGTACAAGTACAATGTTGTACATAGCATGCTCTAGAACCTTAAACCCCTAAAACTCTGAACTAAAAATCCTAAATTGAAACTAGCCTCTAGTGGGCTAAATTATCCATTCTATTGAGGCTAATTCCAGATGCTCCAAACTAGCTTTGTTGTTGGCCTTTCGACCACCATATTGCTTTGTGTTTGTGATGGCTCAGAGGCCTTATAGTCTAATAACCATGCTTAGGCTCCAGTTTTGGTGCTTGGCATCTTGCCTCAGGGCAAAGGAAGAAATTTTTGGAGGGTATCTTGGCAATTGTTGGCTTACTCCCCTTCATAACATGAGTTTTTTCCTTTTGAGGCACAACATGTTTCGTCATTGGCTTCCTCTTGGGCAATGTATGGACCGCATCCTTCAACCAAATACTCTTTCTTTCACAAGGAGGGTCTGGATATCTTTTCTTTGTATGATCTAAATGCCAAGACTTAGGAGATATGGAAGTCATTGGGAATGTGAAGAGAAGAAGTCAAATAGAAGAGCAAAATCAATGGAGGAGCCATTGAAGCCCTAATGTTATTTATATTTTAGGAGAAACTAATGGTCTTGAGTTCAAACATTAGTTTAAAATAAAAGAGTTTTTGTTAACTACTACTTCAAACAATTTCAAAGTAAAAGTGTTCTAATCAGTACCTACTACTTCAATTCTTCAAACTACTTTTAACTAGTGTCTTTTTTACCTACTTTAATGAAAAAATATAATGTCCATATTAGCTACCTCTTCAAGTTCTTTTTAACCCCTAAAGGATCAAACTGCATTTTTTGGCAACATAGCGATTTTGGGCAGCTGACTACGGATGGAGTTTTTCTTTTAGTTCTTTGAAATTTTCACACAACATGTGCCCGAGGAGTAGCTTTAAGGCCCAACAATTTTTGTAACTTTTGACTACATGGTTAAAAAGTTATTGCATGATATGTGATTTTCTTTGAACTTCGGGCAGCCTGGGCAGCTCAGAAAATTTCTTTAAAAATGACTTTTTAAGAAAATAAAAATTTGAAATTGTTTTATTAGATTTCTATCTAAGTGGGAAGCTTTGGATCATCCCATTTTGATCGATGAGTCAAAAGTTATGAGGAGTTTTAGTTTGGGATAGTTTGCCACTAGTTATAGAATCTATACATTACAAAAAAAGTTTGAAATCCTTTATTTAATTCAGTTTTTAAGATTTTTGGAAAAAAAACAACAACCTTAGTTGTATATTGTTTATTAAAAAAAATTTGCCAATGGGATTGGAATTTTTCAATTCCATATATAAATTGTTAACAATTTAGTATTTTGGCTCATTTTCTACTTCTTTCTACTTACTATTTTTTTTGTACATGTTGTACAATTCCAAATGATTTGAATTTTTTTTTAAATGTAGCCAATTTGAATTGAAGAATGAATCCAAAGAGTTACAACCATTTGGACTTTTGTTTCATACAAATATTGCCTTCTGTAGTGCAGCTGCCCAGATTTTTGCAGTAGTAAAAAAAGGATTTTTGTAACTTCAAACACTAATATCCTGCAATCTACACGGCGGAAATTTTTGAAATTTTTTCCACATCTTTTCAAATTAGTTTACTAAAAGATACTATGGTTAAATTTGTCCTAAATTGTTTTTTTTCTAAAATTTGGTGGTTGTCTTAAAAATGACAGTTTTAGAGTGGTTTTGGTGAAAACATAGTCAAAAATTTTTAGGGGTTAATGTTTTTTAAACTACACTAAAGATGATATTTAGTGTTGAGTGACATTTAGTGTTTTTACCCCCTACTAGCTACAACACTAAATCTGAACTTGTCCACAATTAGTGTTAGACTTGAATGTGCCGGCTGCAAACTTCAGAGCCTTGTAACTTTTGCAAAAATTCTTCAAATCAAGAAAATGAGATGTTTTTCGGCATCTACAAAAAAATTTAGATACCGAAAAACATCTCATTTTCTTGATTTGAATAATTTTTGCAAAAGTTACAAGGCTCTGAAGTTTGCAGCTGCCTAGCCCTAATCGGTCCAATTCTGTCCGTGAACAGTGATATTCCGTCTGAGATGACAACTCTGGTTCACATTTAGTGTTTGAATTGACATTTAATGTTACTTACTTTCATAGGGTAATTGGCTTTTAGTGTATGCCTTTGTATTTAGTGTACAAGACACTAAATATCATCTTTAGTGTACTTCTTGAAGCATATTAGAATGTCTTTACTAAATACTTCTTGAAGCGCTTTTTTATGTTCTTTTTATTTACTTTTTTAATCTTCTTTTAATGGAATTTTTACTACATGAAGTTCTTTTTTATGCTACATTTTGTATATTTTTTTTCATTTTTCCAATCTTTGTGATATTTTTTCTTTGTTTTATTTCCTATTCATTTTCAAGATCTTTTTATATTTTCCTTCATATATTTTTCATTATTCTATGTGATTCTCTTTCTGATAATCATTTTGAATTTAAAAAAATCATATTCTTATTAGTGATCTTATTAGAATTCTCTTTAATGTTCTTTTTTATATTCTATTCAATAGTCTTTTAAAAATGATTAGAATGGCTTTTGGATGTTCATTTAATGTTTTTTAGGTCTATTTTCAAGCTCTTACACATGTTCTATTTCAATTTTATTTTATATATTTTTTTTCTTTGAATTCTTAGGGATTCAAAGTCTTGAAATGGATATTTTCAAATTTGGGGCAAATTCCTATGATGTCAAATTTTAGTGTTCATTTTTAAAACTTTCTACAAAGAAAAAGAAGATGTACTAGCTTTAGTGGAGAATATAATTTTTATTCTAATTAGTGTTTGGCACAAAATTATGCCTCCTAAACACAAAATACTCAAGCCTCAGCAATAAAAGGAAATGTTAAAAATTGAAATGATTTTTACCATATTGAATTTATATTTATATCTTCTAGGAAACCTTTTATTCATTAGGGGGGTGGGGGTCAAAGCTACATACTAAAGCAATTTTTCAACTTTAGCATTTGAGGCTAGCCACCCAAATCATCATAAATAGTGGAGTTCTAAATTCCTTCAAAATGCAAAGAGAGGAACTACAAAATTTAAGAATCTCGTTTAACCCCTAAAGGAAAAAACTGCGTTTTTTGGCAACATAGCAATTTTGGGCAGCTTGCTATGAATGGAGTTCTTAATATTTTTTTTTGAAAATTTCACAAAACATGTGCCCTAGGAGTAGCTTTAGGGTCCAACAATTTTCAAAACTTTTGACTACATTGTTAAAAAGTTATAACATGATATGTGATTTTCATTGCTCGGCGGGCAGCTTGGGCAGCTCAAAAAACTTCCTGAAAAATCACTTTAAAAAAAAGTTTTAAATTTAAATTGGTTCTTTAGGTTTATCTAAGAGTGGGAAGCTTTGAATCATTCCATTTGGATTAATGAGTCAAAAGTTATGAGGATTTTTAGTTTGCGAGTAGGTATGGTTTTCATGGACTCCATACCTACCCGCAAACTAAAAATCCTCATAGCTTTTGACTCATTAATTCAAATGGAATGATTCAAAGCTTCCCACTCTTAAATAAACCTAAAGAACCAATTTCAAATTTTTATTTTTTTAAAAAGTGATTTTCAAAGAAGTTTTTTTTGCTGCCCAGGCTGCCCGCCGAGCATTGAAAATGACATACCATGCAATAACTTTTGAACCATGTAGTCAAAAGTCATGAAAATTGTTGGGCCTTAAAGATACTCCTTGAACACTTCTTCTGTGAAAATTTGAGAGAAAACAAATAAAAATTTCATTCGTAGTGAGCTGCCCAAAATCGCTATGTTGTCAAAAAACGGTGTTTGGTCCTTTAGGGGTTAATTTGTTTCTTTCTTTGTGGCTCTCTTGTTTACTTTTGCTTTTTTTCCATGCGATAAAGTGTCAATTTGTTTTTTAGTTTTCCTAAGTGATATGCCAAGTGTGAATGTGTGATAACCTAGGAAATCAAACATCTACTTCAATTTATTGACCTTTCATACCTACTATTTCAATTGGATTAATTTGCCAAGTGGAAGCCATGAAGAATCTTATTTTGTAGGCAATTAGATCATCTTCATCAAAGAACAATATTTAAGGTTTGCTTTTGAACTCAAATTTCACACTTTTCTAAAACAAAGGAATTTGTAGGGTGTAGATTACTTGCTACAACAATCCTATACACCAATTTCATATTCATTTTAGGGCTATTAATAATTTAATATTTCCTTCCAACTTTGAATATTAATATCTTTTAATCTACATGGTCAAAGTTTTTGAAAAAAATCCATCCATTCCTATACAAGTCTAATGGTTGTATATGCAATTTTCCATCTTTGCTCATTCTATTAGAAATGGCATTTAGAGAGTGATTTTTTGGTGAAACAAAGTCATTAACCATTACAAGTCAAACTATTAAATAAAGAGTCCATATCTAGGGATCATTTTTCATAAATATTCTACTAAACATTTTCCATTGCTTTTACTATTATTTATGTACTTATGATTTTTGCCACCTCTTGTGTTTCAATTTATACTATTTATTTATAATTTTGATCACTAATTATTAGATTTTATTTATTATTATTTTGGTTTAATTTTTTTGAAATTGTATGGACCACTTTTGTTACTTCACATTATTTAATTTGACACTTGATCAATGTTTATTTGTTTTAAATATTTTTAATTATCATTTTGACAATTTCATTTTTAATTTGAGAATCATTTTTAAATATTTTATACACTTTATTTAATATTTTGACCTCTATTTTATTTGTCTTCTTGTTATTTTTTGGCTATTGTTTTTGTATTAATTTTGTTTACTAATCCATAAAGACTCAAAGGATTTGGATAGATTATAAATGAGTTATGTGAAAGATAAGTTCTATAACTCTACTGAAGTATGCATTAAAGAAGAAAATATTAAGCATCAAGAGTAGAAAACATCCATAAGGTTTAAATTTTTTAACTATTTCTAGATTTGCTTCAAATGAATTTTGAAGACATAACTTCAAAAATTCACCAAAAATATAATTTCTATCTTCAGCAATAGAAAAACTCTACAATTGATCAAACTTAGAATTTCAATCAATTTTTGAAAAAATGCATACATTTCATATTGAAAACATCAACACTTATTCCAAATAGTAAACTTTATAATACTCGGTAATACTAAACATTTTGCACTATTTTTTAAAAACTTTTGTTTAAAAAACTTTTGTTTAATAATAGCAATTTTAGTGCAAAACTAGAAAGCCAACATGATCTAGTTTGCTTAGAATTTTTTAGACAAATTCCTTTCCCTCCTAAAATTTTACCCTAATTTGTATAGTGACTATAAAATGCTTGATTGTGCATTTAGAGGTTAATGCTCTTGGTGTGTAATAATGACTTGGGTATATATTGGTTTTCAAATTTTAATAAGTTTATTTAAATTTGTATTTACAAATAATTCATAGATGGATGAATATGAAAAACACATATAAATTAGAATTGAAACATACATAAAGGTCTTATGCTAGTGGCTCTCAATTATATTGCTTATTTAAATTTCAAGACTTTTATAAGGAATTGAATAATTATAAATTTTCAACAATATTTGGACTTGCTATGGTAAAACTGTAAAAGTACCATACAAATGGTACTATGCATGATAGTTAACAAGACTTTGAATGTCAAATTTTATTTAATTTAATTTAAAATTAAATATAAAGAAAATTAATTAATTTTGCAAAAACAAAAAATTACAGTTTTTTTGTAGAATCTTAGTTGTAAAGCCTTGGAACCAAATTTTTGGAGTCCAAAGTAGGCCCCTCCATGAATAAACTCTTTATGCACTCCAACTATTATATAGAGTGGTTGGGGTTATTTTTCTCTCTTATAAAACCTTGTTTTACTTCATTTTCAATTCAATAAAATTTCCTATGCCTCCTTGACTTTGGTTTCACATACCTTGGTCTTGACCTTTCAAGATTGTGAGCAGGCGTTCTCTACATTATTCTATGAAGATCATTGTATGCTCTATACAATATATTATGGACTCCAAAATCCACCAAAATCACTAAAAAATATTATTGGTCAATAGAGCATACACACAATGTGCCATTTTTGAGTTGTATAATGCAAGCACCACCAAATCGGTTTGCAATCACGTTTAGATATTCTCCTTCACATCTATTGTTCACTATATAAATCAAAACATCTTTAAAACCTCATTTTTCACAATTAATATATGCTTTGTAGAAGCATTAAAATCTTTAATTTCTAAATGCCTAAGCCTTTCCAAATGACTGTGTTTTGACTATGAAAATAGAGTTTGGACTTATAGTTATCCCTAGTGACGCAAATAGTTTTTTTTTTCAGAATCTAATCTTAAAAATGTTTGAGGAACTTGCTACGTAGTATACATACCAATTTAAAGTGTGAAATTGCATAGGAGTTGTGAGTTTATAACACAAGAATGCACATTTTCTATTTTTAGTATGTTATTCCTCCCCACAATGTAAGTTTCAAAAATTAGCATATAAGTTTTGGGAGGGATTTGAGGTGACATGAACAACATAACAACTACAAATTGCGTTAGCACACTAAAATGAGCTTTCAAAAAAATGCATTTCACATGAAAAGCTATCAAAATCATTACACAATCCACCTTGCAATTGTTGAAATGTATTTTTTTTTTATAAATAGAAATCACAAATAACTCCAAATCAACACTTGCATGTTAAATTTTCAATGGTGAAAATCAGAAAAACATTTTATTCTTTTCACTGGGACCATTTTCAAAGCAAATAGATAAGTTCAATTTTTAAATCTCAAATCAAGTGAAATTATTGAACTTTGTTCAAAGTTGGGAAATCAAATAAAACTCACAAGATTTACTCTTCTACTAATGGTGCATATATGCTTTTTAGAACCTCTAAGAAATCAAATATTTACCTTTTTCAGTGAAAAATAAAAACTTTCAATAGTTAACCTTCAAAATTGGATGTAAATTTTTTTAATAGGTCAAAGGAATCTAACTACCCACACCAAAAGGAGCCTGAAATTTTAGAGCGGCTATATTTGGTCGCTTAGGAATTTAGGGATTAAGATATAGTATCTAATGATCACAACAATTTTAAATAACTGTTGTTTTGAATTGTGTGCATTTCTATTCTTGTAAAATGATTAAAGTTTTTTATATACAAACAATAAGGTAGCAACACCTTAAAGTTAAAGTGATAATATAAGAGTTTAAGCTTTTTACGTGGCCATCTAACCAACAAAGGATTGATTGCAAGAAATACCTGTTGGTTTTGTTGTATTTTTATATATTTATGTTTTTTTTTTCTAAATGACTTTAAGCTTACAAAAATTATTTAAATGTTTTTTAAATAGCGGTGCTAGTTTGTGAGCCTGCGAGCATGAGCCCATGAGCGGTGAGCAGGAATTTTGCGAGCGGTGAGCTCAAAAATTTAAAGAAGTACTAGAAAACTTAAGAATATTTCTAAAAATAGATTCCACCTAAAATTTTTGATCAAAATTTTCTATTTTTAGTAAATTTTTGTATCTATTACTATAGACCTATTACCATGAACCTATTACCGTGGTTTTGTAGAATTCAGATGAAAATTAGAATTTTCACTATTGTTTAAAATATTAGAAGTAAACATTATGAAAATGATGTACTCAATTGATGTGAAAGATGAATGGAGATGGAAATAAGTTCATATAGAATAATGATTGATTACTATCCTATAGCAACGTGGGTCCCCTCAAGTTCAATGGTTGATGGGAGGGGACTAATAGTTTTCTCTTGATGCATGATTGTTGTTGGACTTGTTTGGATTTTAGAAAAAAAGTTTGTAATAAAAATTATTTTTATATCTAATGCTCTTTGTCACATTGAATTTTATTTTGGTTGATCATTGTTTTGTAGCATCATGGATCTTTTCAAAGTCAATGGAAGGGTATCAATACTTCTGTCTTGATTTGTAAGTCTGTAGACTTGTTTAGATTTTAGAAACAAAAATTTGTTAATAGAAATTCATTATATGTAGAAATAGTTTAGATGTACCAAATTTCATTTTTGTTGATCACTATCTTGTAGTAGCGTGGATCCTCTTGGGGCCAATGGAAGGTATCTATACTTCTATCTTGATGTGCTAATAATTGGACTTGTTAAGATTTTGGAAGAAAATACTTGGTTGGTAGGGGTTATTTCTTTAAGGATTGAGCTTAGTTACACCAAATTGTTGATTAGTTAATTATTGTTCACTTGTGGGACTTTTCAGCACCAAGAAGAAGATTGAGCACTCACTTCCCTCTTTTAATTGGGCTCCCTTCAGTGCCAAGAAAGCCCCTACCCGTGGATTTTTTTTTCATTTTTTCATTTTTTTTTTAAAATTAAATTTTTTATTTTCCTTGTGGCTAGAAGGCTTCCCTTGGCACCGAGGAGAGCCCCTACCCGCGGGGGGGATTTATAAAAATAAAAATAAAAAATAAAATAAAATTTTATTTTTATTTTTTATTTTATTTTAAATAAAAAATTTATTCTCCTCGGCGCCGAGGGGAGACCAACTCCAAGAGGTCTTTTTTTTAAAATTTAAAGTTTTATTCTCCTCGCGGCTAGGGGGCTCTTCTCGGCAATGAGAGGAGCCCAATTCTAAGACAAGAGTGATTATAAAAATTAAAATCTCAATGAAACAACCTCAGTCACTTTCAAATGAATGCTAATTAATAACCAATTTTTTTTTCCTAAAAATCTAGCAAGGTCCAATAAATAGCACATTAAGGTTGTTGAAGGAACCACGGTAATAGGTTCATGGTAATAGGTTTATGGTAGTAGATACTAAAATTTACCAAAAATAATAAATTTTGATCAAATTTTTTAAATGGAATCTCTAAAAAATTATATGCTCACAGGCTCACACAATAGCAACCCTGGTTTTTTAAATGGTCAATAATCATATACACACCTCTAAGAAGATTTTATCCTAGGAAGATAAAACATAGAAAAATTCTCTATACAAAAGAATTAAAGAAGTAAAAATCTCAAGAGTTTTCCTATTTTTAACAAAATCTTATCCTTCAAAATGCAAGCAAAAAGTCTTCCACACAACATTGAATAAACTATTTTCAAACTTCTTTCAAAAACTAGCTACTAGTCTATTAGAAGACCATCCCCTCTAAATTTAAGCTCTAATTTGGTTTCAGAGGGCTAGAAATTATACTAAAAAGTTTTAAGAAAACAATAGAAAGTGTGGCATAAAATGATAGTTTCTTTTATGTTATAAAATATTTTTGAAAAATAGGAAAAAAAATCAATTAATGTGTATACTAATCACAAGATACCTAAATTAACATTACCAATATATTTGTTGAATGGTCTCTAAGAAGCTACAAAAGTGTTTACCTCCTAGAGTACATCATAGAAAATTTGTTGTTAGATAATGTAGTGCATGCATCCAAAAAAATTGAGTTTTTTGGACAATCCATTACAAAATCCTTTAAAGACGATGTAATAGTTCAGATTTCCAAAAATGATAAGATTTGTCTAAAAAATGCAGAAAAATATTTTAATGGTGAATTTCAAACAAGAATCATAAACTATGATCCATAGATTACATCCATATAGTTGGATCTACCAATGCACTAATCAATACTTGTCAATAAAATTTTGAGAACAAAAATTTAAGATGCCTTTAAAAAATTGATTTCAAATTGAATATTAGTAATTTTCACAAGCATTTTTTTCCTGGTACAAGTTTAGAATATTAAATTTCAATTATAGTGGCTCTAAAAAGATTTTAATCTTTTTTTATTAATAATTTTTATTGAAGGATAGATTTTGAACTAAAAGAATTAATTCTCAAAATGAAATATAGTTGCATTCTTTGAACCATATAGTTCCTGAAAGGAAGTGTTTTTAAATCTTTACAATGCAAATGTTAGAGACCTAGACTAGAACGCACAAATGGGTGAAAGAATTGATGTCTTTGTATTCTAGACACATTTACATTTTTCACAACTTGAATACACAATCCTTAAGATGTTATTATTTTCTTACTTTGCTCTTACTCTTATTCTATATCGATGATACATTAATGTAACATTTTGAAGTACTGTTTTGCTTGGAAAATTTTAATTTTGAAATTTTTCTTGTCAAATTATTTGTTGTTTATCAACTTTAATAAATATTATATATAATATATGTAACATATAATAGATGTCCATCACTTTAGTAGTGTTTTTATGGTAAATGATAAAATGATAGTTTATTGACTGGACATAAATGATCTATTAATAATTAAGCTTTCAATAGCATAAGTAACACAATGCACATGTCTTTTGAATAGTGAGGCAGAGGTTACAGGTGATTTAAAACCAATTTAATTTAATTTAAATATATTTTTAAAATGCCTCCCCTCCTCCAACCCCAACCCAAATCCCAATCCTAACCCTAATCCTAATCGCACACATACTATTTGTAATTTCAGATTCACATCGGATATGTAATTGATACGGAATAGTATTGTATTGCCATATCTATCTTCTGTATCCATACCCATATTCATATTCATATTCGTATCCATATCCCAAATCGATAGCTTGGATCAACAATGTCCATTTTTTTAGCATTATGATCGACGGCAAGGAGGGGGGCAATTCTTTTTAACCCCTAAAGGACCATTGTCCGTTCGGGAGACAAATGAGATTTTGGGCATGTACCTACCGGCGTAGAAGTTTGTAAGATTTTATGAAACTTTTATTGAAGGTGAAGAATCAAGAGACCTACGTGGGGGTATTATTTTTTTTGTCATTTTCTCCTTCAAGCAAGAAGTTATGAACATTTTTTCACAAAGTGGGGGAGGAGGGGCAGGTCAGGCAAGCCCTGTAGCCATTTAGAGGCTATTGACTGAGTGTGGGGCAGTGCAGATGGGTAACAATTTGGTAGGAGCGGGGGGCAAGCATTTACATGGCGCACCCCCCTTTTACAACCAACCCAAGCAAAATAGAGAGTGTGCATTGGTTTCTTTGATTTTTTGCTATAAATTTTTATTTCATTTTATTTATTTTTTCTTGTGTTGTAGCACAATGATATACCTTGGTATTCAGTATTCACTGTTCGGATTTTCATAATTCAGATATTTGAAATGTACAAAAAAGTTGCAATTTGGCCTAGTACACATGCGTTTTCAGCTACTTGTAGCATTGCAAGAATTTTTTCTACATGTTCTTCCCCTCTAATTCATTTGAGAATTGTTTGACACATATCTAACATGCTCTGCTAAGGTGGGTACACCCAAAACCGCCACTTTTTGCTACTGAGCCTAGTTACTACTGTTAGACTGGTCAAATTTTCATATATTCTTGTTGGCAAGTGAAAGGAGGTTCCAACGCACCACAGAACATGGCATTTGGACATTGTATGCAAAAGTTATTAAGGGTCAAAGTTTGTTTTTGAAAGCGCTCCATCCAAGTAGGTACATAACTGATTTTAGAAATGTACATAGCCTGTAGATGGCGCTTTAAGGTCAGACGCCATTTAGGGGGTGCCTACCTTACATAGAGGAATTACAATTCACTGTGTGTAGAGCAAGTTTTTTTAAAACATGATTAAAATTTTCTAGCACTATTTTGCTAATGATCCTGATTAAAATTCCATTAGTCTTCTCCACTAATCCGTTTGTCTGCGGGTAATATGGGCTCACGCGTCGATGTTTTACTGACATCTTCTTCATGAGGTCCGTAACGACTTCGTTGATAAAATGCGTGCCTTGATCTGTAACAATTTTGAGTGGGCAACCATAGCGACATATAATTTGTCCAAATATGAATTCAACGGCAACTTTTTTATTACAACGCTTTACCGGCATTGCCTCCGACCACTTGGTTAGGTAATCAGTAGCGACTATTAGAAATTCATTGCGCTTTGCAGCCATGGGAAGTGGACCGACGAAGTCTACGCCCCACTTCTAAAATATTCGAGTAGAATATATCGGGTTCAATTCGGTATATGGAATCGTTCGTCTTCCGTAAGCTTGGCATTGTTGACAAGTTTTGCAAAAATGAGCGTTGTCTGCGAACATGGATGGCCAGTAATACCTGGCTTGTAGTATCTTCCTTGATGTGACATCAGTAGCAAAATGCCCACCACATACTCCTTCGTGGTAGTGTCGTAATATTTCCACAGCTTCATTGGAGTTTACTGCTCGATGAAGGATCCCATCTTTGCCCGTGCGATACAAGTCGTCACCTATCAACGTATAAGGCTGGCTTCTCCTTCAAATTTCTTGGCGTTGGTGTGCAGTCAGCCCCTCAGGTAAGTCTTAAATTTTTCAGATATTCAATTATATCCGCGTACCTGAAATCACACCGTTCCTGGTCGATCGACAAGGTAAAACATTCTAATTCATCCAACATGGCTCCTTCAGCACTCCCTAGGGGTAATCCAAGGTCCAGCAACAAAGATGCGTGACTCGCTCTAGTCCCTTTTGAGGTTTTAATAATCATGTCATATGGTTGTAATGACGCCATCAATCGTGCTGCCCTGCCTTCGGGATGAGTCTGTTGTACCAAGAGCTTGAGGCACTCTGCTTCACACTGCATTAGTGTCGGGAATTGACTGGCCAAAAGATAATGTTTAAATTTGGTGGAGGCAAACAACAGTGAAACTCCGAGCTTTTCAATTGGAGAATATTTCACCTCGTACATTGTCATGAGCCGGCTTGCGTAGTATATTGGATGGGCCCACCCCGTGCTGTCGTTCTGCATCAAGACTGCTGCGACCGCATCTTCAGAAGCCGAAGGATTCACGATGAACTGCACCCCTCAGTCAGGATTTCGAACTACGGGTCCACAGGCGAGACGTGATTTTACATACTCGAACGCCTGATCGCACTCCTCACTCCACACAAAAGGTTTGGTTTTCGCTATCAATGAGCTTATCGGTCGTCCCAGACCTACGAGGTTAGATATGAATTGGTTGTGATAAATCATAGTCCCCCAAAGACTCGACACTTGCTCCCTCAAAACTGGTGCTTTCATTTCTAATATCCGTTGAATCTTCTCTGGGTCAACTTTTAAGCCTCCTCAAAATACTACATGGCCCAACAATGGTCCTTCCTCAAAACCAAGTTTGCACTTTGCTGGACTTAGGGAACAACCGTGCTCTTGTAATCTTTGAAAAGCAACCCGCACTTGTTCTACGTGGCATCTCCTATCACCATACACGGCAAAGTCATCGAGGTAAACCCGTATAAATCTTCCTATATAAGGTCCAAAAATTTTCAGTTGTACTTGCTGAAAAGTACCTCCCGCAATCCCGCATTGCACAAACCAAAAGGCATGCGCAACCAAGCAAAAGTCTCCCACGGTGTGGTAAACGTGGTGTAGAGGATACCGTCGCAGTGAATGCGAATCTGGTGATACCCTGAATATCCATCACAAAAGGTATACATTTTGTGACCCGCAACTTCATCCAACAACTCGTCAATGTGTAGCAATGGTTGTCGGTCTTTTTTCGTAAACTGGTTCAACGCTTTGTAATTCATGCAAACTCTCCATTTCCCACCCTTCTTTGGTACAATAACCACGGGGGAAACCCATTCCGTGTTTCTGACCTCCGTGATGAATCCACCTTCCAAAAGCCGGTCTAATTCAGCACATAAAACAGCCATCTTCTCTTGGTCCATCCTCTTTTGTTTCGACCTGACAGGCTTTACTTCGGGCAATAATTCGATCTTGTGTTCTTCAACTGTGATCGCTGGTAAATCAATGTATCTTGCTACAAAGAGATCAGCGTAGTCAATCACCACTTGCTCCAACTCTTCACACTCTGAGGCAGTAAGGGTATGACCAAATTTTACCAAATTTAATAACTCGCTCCGTTCGCATGGTCCGACAGTATGATCTTCCAAATGATTCATCGAATCGCTGATGACTTGAGGGAGCACGTCAATGGCATATAATTCCAACTCTGAGTCTTCAGATTCTTCACTGGAATCCGTTGCTAAATCCAAATTCTATGAAGACTTGCCCAAAGATCCATCTGGTGTGGAACAACTTGAAGAGCTTGAGCCGGCGCCGGGCACTACTTGTATACTTATTCTATTCATTGATGTGCCTATCTTCATTCTTCATTTCTCCCAATAATTTACAGCTCTCACTTGTCGTAACCAAGGTGTACCAAGAATTAATGGATAACCACCGCTACCGGTCGATATGTTGAGGACGTGAAAATCCGCTTTAACTGTAACTCCATTGACAGTAACGGGTATCTGATGAATTAGCCTAAGGGACCGCACGCATCTTTGGTCGGCTACCTTTAATCGCATGGACGATGACTTGGTTGTTTTCAAACCCGCCTCCTCCATGAACCAGCTCGCCATGATATTCACGACGGCACCTCTATCGATCAAACAACCTTCTATATCTCGTCCCTGTATTGTAGCCTCAAGTTGTGGGGCTTTGAGGTCGCCACGTGCTTTGTCTGCTATGTGGATTTCTGCAGGTGGTTTGCGTTGCCTCGTGTTGATTCCTTGTCGAAGCTCTGTCCTTAACGATGGGCACTTCGCAACCAGCTGTCCCACCGTGATATTTGCAGACTGATTACCAAGTTCGTTTAGAATGGAATATTCGGTCTGACCTTTACCAATCAACAGATCGTTAATCCCAATGTGGCGTCTGGGCTTGCGACTAGGTTTGTCAGATTTACTCCTCTTATCACGGTGTCTCTTGCTTGGAGCTGGAAATGTTCTTTCGATGGTCTTCCGCGTTTAGCCATCATGATCTCCAACTCATCCTGTGTTATCAGGCGGAGGTCAACTTGGTACAACTGATTTTAGAAATGTACATAGCCTGTAGATGGCGCTTTAAGGTCAGGCGCCATTTTGGGGGTGCCTACCTTACATGGAAGAATTACAACTCAACTGTGTGTAGAGCAAGTTTTTTACTGTAAGAGTGGTCAAAGAGAAGTACAAGTTTTGGGCATGAAGTAAAAAAACTTTCTCCTTTTGTTCTGATGTCAATATCTCACTCCAATTCAACTAAAATAGGTTAATTTTTTTTCCACACACACCTCTTATAGTCTAAGACAAGATCCTACAGTGAAATCACTGAAAATTCCTACCTTTAGATCAATCCCACAAAAATGGCAGTTTTGACTACCTTTTGGTCAAACATAGTCATGGTCCTTTAGGGGTTAAAATTAGATCTGACGATGGAGAATTTCCAACTGGGGGGCAGGAGAACCTCAGAACTAGGCCGCATCTTTTCACCGGATAGTAGTCATTAGATGTATTTTGGGGGGTCTAGAGGGCCATTTCAAGTCTATTCCCATTCTTGTGAACCAGTCAAGGCTCATCAAAATATAAAATAATAAAAAAATAATAAAAATATATTTAACATATATTTCTTTTAAATATCAAAATATTAATAAATAAATTATATATATAATTTTTAAGTTTTTTAAAAATTTTAAAAT
The DNA here is from genome assembly GCA_951230915.1 of Antitrichia curtipendula. Classification (NCBI taxonomy): domain Eukaryota; kingdom Viridiplantae; phylum Streptophyta; class Bryopsida; order Hypnales; family Leucodontaceae; genus Antitrichia; species Antitrichia curtipendula. The sequence goes on from OX579635.1 coordinate 32,076,159, forward strand.
TAAAAAAAAAATTAATTTTTATGATTAATATCCAACATGGCAGTTGCTTTGCCACATTAGCCTACTGTTGCAACAAAGTTCCCACAAACTGGGAACTCCAAGGAACTCATAACCCTCCACGATAGTGAAATCTCATATAATGCACAATGAGTCATATTTAATAACGTAGTATAGAATATTGAACTCCTCTACTTGATAATGATTCTTGAAAGCCAAAATCTTATTATGTTTATAAATATTATAATTCTTTAATTAAAATCTCAATTTCAAGGAAGTGGGATCAACTACAAACATGTGATTACAAATGCATGGATTGTTGATAGATTATTGAATTGTTGATTCTAGAAAGTGAAAAGTTATTATTTCAATGATTTTGTTTGAGGTAAGACATCATGTTGTAGTCATTTAATTAACTACTACAGTTCCTTGACTATGATTTCACCAAAAACGATCCAAAACTACCATTTCTAGTACAAGTAAAAAGCTTAGAAAAAAATGTTTTTGAACACATGTAATTGTAGGATCTTGTAGTACTTTGGTTTGAGAAGATATGGGAAAAAATTTCAGAAATTTCCACTATGTGGATTGCAAGATATAAGCTTCAAAATCACATAAATCAATTTTTTGGCCCTGCAAAAAAAAGCACAACTGTACTTCACAAGGTCACATGTTGGTTACATGCTTGAAAAGTTTTAGATCATTTGGAATTGTACTTAACAATATATAGGAAAAAAATAGTAAGTAGAAAAAAATAGAGAATGATTCAATTACTAAATTGTTAAGAATTTAGTTATGGAATTGAAAAATGCCAACCTAATGGTTGTAATGTTGCAATAAAAAATTTACATCCTATGATTTGATTTGATTTCCAAAAATATTGAAAATTGAATTAAATAAATGACTTCAAAGTTTATTTTAGAGTAGAAATTTCATAAGTGCCCGTAAACTAAAAATCTTCATAACTTTCATCACATTGATCAAAATGGAATGATTCAAAGCTTTCCATATATATATAAATCTAAGAAACTAATTTCAATTTTTTATTTCTAAAAAAATTGATCTATCCAAGTTGCTTCAATTGAAAAACAAACAACATTTTGCATCATAATTTTAACTTGTATACTCAAATGAAATGAAATTTAGCACTCATGGAAGATATTCCTTGTCTACATCTTGTAAAAAAAATTCAGCCTGAATAAGTCAAATCTCCGCTCACATGTACTTGCCTCCCAAAAATTATATTGCCCAAAACACAAGTCTAGTCCTTTAGGGATTAAATATTTCATGAACTCAAGAAATGACCCTACTATGACCATATAAGAAATCAAATGGACCTTTTTAGAACAAATGAAGTAACTGCTTACATTATTAAGTCTTCACTTCAAGGCTTACATTATTAAGTCTTCACTTCAAGGGGTGGATTAACTTTAATGATGTACATATTTTAAATGCTTGATGGAGAATGCGTTCATAATGAAAGTTGTAGACATTGACTTATGGATCTTATCCACATATTTTTAATGGTTTTAGTTGAAATCTCAAATTTAGCAAAATCATTTCTTTTTGTAAAACATAGTTATTAGTCTAAAATCACTTATTTGTAATAAATAAAAAAAATTCAATAAGATTTCAATATTTATAGGTACATATAACTATTTTTTCAATTCATATTCAAGTAGTAGAAATAGTGTTGTGTTCCAACCACCCTGGCTATATAGTAGGTGGACATTCCATCTAGAAAAAAAACTACCTTTCCTACTATTCAATTTTTTAATTTGTAAATTTAATTTAGAAAAATTATGATGGTTTTAGAAATTCACATTAGTTTAGTTTCAAATCCAAATTGAAACAATAAGAGGTCAACTACTAGACAATTCACGAGATTAAAAATATATATTTGTATGAGTTTTTTTCTTGGGGGTTGCACTTAGTTCTACTACAACAAACCACGTGCGACAAGTGGTTCTAAAAAACTATAATTTCAATCTAAAATTTTGAGCATTGTCTAACAATGACTATAGGTTTCTATTGTCGAAATTTTCAACTCAAATAAAATATGAAATGATTTTTAGAAGAGGTTGAAAATGAACTAAAAAGGCATGTTTTTCAACTCAAATAATTATAGAGAACACATTTAGATGACCATCGAATCAATATTCAATTCAAAATGAAATTTCAATAGAGAGTTATTTTTAGGAATTTTTTGTTTATTTTTTAGACAAAATTTTCTTATATAATATAGGGGAGTGAAAGTTATTTTTCAATTCTACAGTGTATCTTTTCACTTCAAAAATTTGTAACTAATAATTATTAACAAACAAAAATATCAATAATTCAAAATATAAACTTTCAAAGTAGGAAAATCTATTCATAATTTTTTTATTTTGTTTTATTTAAAATTCAAAAAGTAAATAGGGGGTCCAAAATTTTGTTCGCACATGGTTTCTAATGGACATTCTAAGTGAACTCCCAGAGGCTTTTTTTTGTTCATCGTCGTGAATGATATAACCATACAAGATGGTCACATTATTCCTCCAAAATTGCCAAGCACTTGCGCCTTCCCCACCGTTGAAAAAAAATCCTTTGCCATTGATTTGTGTGGAAAAATAATTATTCTTTTTTTTATGCCATCAATCAGTCTAAAAAACTAGAGTCATGGATGAGCGTGGAGATTAGTCCAATCATTAATCAAAGATTAGGGTCACAAGATTAGGGTTCCGCGGTGCACCACACTTGAATCAAGGCTGGAACTTGAGAGAAATTGTGTTGCTACCCCAAGAGAAATTTGTTGCAAAAAATATTGTGCTTGGCTGTGGAGCTATTGACGAGAGTTTGGCAAGTTTCAGGTATATTTAAGGAAATGTCAACATGAGAATTCTAGCCATTTGAGATATCCCTTAATGGCGTGCCTTTAGGATTTAGTAATTACGTTCTATGATCGTTCCAATCTTTGCCTACCCACATGCCGTGATCACAATGATTTTTGTGAAAAATCATGTATATATTTTAATGATTTGGTTTGGTTTATGTTGGTGCAATAGCTATGCTTTTGAGTGAAGTTGTCTGAAAGAATTGATTTTTCAGTACTTTGTTTAAGCTGCATCGTGAGTCAATGGAGTTATGTTGCCATTCTAGCCATGTTGAGAGTGTATTGCAATGTTTTGAGAGTGAATGAAACCTTGTTGTTTTATTGTTCAATTTATCTTTGTTGATTTTGGGCTTGTTTTTTGGTGCTTGGGTGTGGTGTTTTAATACTTTAGGTTTTGTTTTTTATTTTTTTTGGTTTAGATGTTTGGAATAGGATTAGAGTTGGGTTTTGCGAGTTCTTTCTTTGTGGGCAAAGATTTGGTTTGTGGGTTTTGTAGGGGGTGTAGTTGCACTAATTGAACATATGAATTCCGGAGTTGTAGTAGAAGGCTTTTTACTACTTATGTGAATGAAATTCTTGAGCCCCTTGTTATATTTGAATATGAAGCTGTCATCTTAGAAATAGGTATTGGTTTATTTGCAGTGACTACCATCTTAGAGATGTCACAGACTATGAAAGGAGCGGCCCCATAAGAGAAATAATTTCGTATAGAAAATACAAGGGACTTCCAAACACAAAGAGATCCAAATGTTGTACAGACAATTGCATACAAGCAAACTCTTGTCAAAAAGCCTGTTACCAAAGAAAACAGCATTTGCACCACCCAAATAATTGGATCTTAGTGTGACCATTTTTGTGGACAGCTCTGACATTCCTCTTGACTATTTGAAAAAAATTGAAGAATTTCTTGAAATATAATGCATTTCTAGCTTGTGTTCTATTACAAGAGGTGGAGCTCTTTTAAGGCTCTATTTGCAAATGGTGTATTGAATTATGGCATCCTTGGCGGGCATGGTAAGTAAATGCATCAAAAACTCATTTTGGATGGAATAAGTAAAAAAACCCTCTAAAGAAACACCATTCTTACAAAAACACTCCGCAACATTGGTTTGTACACATTCATTGGAATGTTGGGGTTTTGCACCAAAAACAAAGAGAAAGACTATCTACTTCTAGTGTGTGCATCAAAATGTGACACTTGAGAAGATCAAATAAAACATCGAAGAGTGTGTCAAGCACGGTACTCCATTTTGAAAAAAAAATTGACTCACAATTTTTTTTTTGGTGTGTAGCAACATTCTGCAAATACAAAAGAAAGAAATACCTCAAAAGTACTCTTCCCGGAACGCTCTTGCCAATGCTATAGTCTAGACAATATATATCCTTAGCTTTGTGGGTTCTATAAGTTTGCCATGGCAGCATAGAATATACTAGAGCTATAGTGCTTTGCAAATGTATGATGCATTTAGAAATTATAACCATGGATGATGTGACTCAAATATTTTTTGAGCATACAAATCCAGGGTCTCACCTATAGACTTGGAGCACTAGAGGCTTGCAACGGAGTTGGACAATGCTCAGGAAAGCACAATGTGTGATTATGTGGTTCCAAGTAATTCATGTTATTACATGTTGCTTGATTATATCCCTTTTCAACAATTATTTTCTCCCTGAAAAAATTATATAGAGACTTGTTTTTTAAATCACATGTTTTATTTTTGTAGATATTGTTGTAGGTGAATCAACGTGACAGTTGAACAAAGTCACTATTGTCAATGGTAGTTAGAAGGCTGCAATATATTATACACAAGTGCCCAATACCATTATTGAGACTAATATACAAACTTCATTTGGTCCCATGTATAGTTAAGTACAAAAATAATTCAATTTTTTTTCATGAACACCACCCTTTATTGAAAAAATGATGTTGTTCAATTAAATGTTGTGATAATGTTGGAAAAAATTTGTCCATAACATATGACCATCTATTTTTGGACTACTGTGGGCGCAGGATTACCCACCCTTGATAATCAGGTGAACACCGACCAAGTTCTATGCCTTTATCCACCTTTTTAATATATGGGGGTGTTGTGAGTGCAGTCCATTATGCCTTCCAAGCAATGGATCTTTTTTGCTAACGTCTCCTAAGTGTCGTGGATGGCAACGAAACTACTAGAAATACATGGGTAACTAACAAGCTAACTGCAATGATCAGGGGTGATAGTAAATCCTAAATCCCTAACTATCTATCTTATGTCTAGGGTTGGCTGGGTAGTTGGTGTCATTTCTAACGTCCCTAACTACGTGAAAGGGGAACCCTCACTTTCCTTCCATGAACCTCTAAGACTATCTTTTGAGGTTTGACACTTCTCTCAGAAGTTCTAACTCTACGGGCTAACCCTAAGCTTAGTTTTTACTCTAATTTCCAACCTCTAAATGTAACTCTAGATTTTTACTTCTAGAGTGCTAACTCTAATTTTTACTTCCAATTTTGACTCTATGTTTTGACTTTTACCCTCGGGTTTTTACTCCTAAATTAATTCTAGAATTTAACTTTTACTCTAACATTTTTGCTTCTCGATTGACTCTAAAAATTGACCTCTAATTTTGATTCTAATTTTTGACTTTTAACTCTAAGTCTTTACTTTCTAACCTAACTCTAAGATATTTGCTTGAGAATTTGACTCCTAGATTAACTCTAGATTTTTACTCCTAAATTAATTCCTAGTTTAGATCCTAGATTATCCTTCTAATCTAATCCCTAATTTAGCACTCTTGAATCTAACACCTACTTGTACTAATCACGGCTTGCTTAATCACGCATAAGGGGCTAATTAAGGAAGTCAACGCTAATTAGGAAAAAAGACGCCAAGGACTAATTAAAAAAAAACTCACCTCTTCACTGCTGGTGTCAGAAATAATTTCATCCATGTCCACGTACACATCTTCATGCTCCATGGTAGTTTTTGATCTTGGTTGAATTTTCCCAAGCTCACCGTTGATACAGTTTCAAAAATTAGGACCCCGTGCGATTTAAACCTCTTCTTTCCCTTCCTCCTTCCTTCTCCTTCCCTTCTCTCTCCTTTTCTTTCCCTTTCTCTCTTTTTACACTAACATTATTCTACCTAAACTTTATGGATGTCTTACAACTGTAGATTCAAACCCCAAAGAGATTTTAATGTCTCTCCTACCCTCTTACACTACGTTGACTTTGTGTCATCCTAATCCACCTTCTAATGATCACTACGAATTCTCGAGATTTTCCTCCTAACACCTACTTAGCTAAGCCTAGGTCACTATTTATTGTCTCTCTCACCTAAGTTGCCAATATAGCCATCCCCTCCTTTCCTTCTCCTTCTATCTTTGAGTGGTTTTGCAGTTTTTTGGACGGACGATTATCTTACATGGAGCTTTAGTCAGGATTGGACCCCATTTTCTCTTCCTTTCTTCTCTCAATCGTTACCTTGTCGGTTTTTTGTTTTAAAAACAAGCCTGACTCCCCATCCAGACTCTAACTTCAAATAGTCTTGTATTTAATTTTTTTAGAATCTGATTTTTTTTGTATTGGCAACCAGTTTTTCCCACAGCCCCTAGACGCCCGAGCTCTCCCTGATCTGGGCTGGTTCCCGACTCCCCTTGATCTGGACTGGTTCTCGACTCCCCTTGATTTGGACTGGTTCCCGACTCCCCTTAACCGACTACCCAACCCTCCTTAACCGACTACCCAACCCCCCTTGACTGACTGCTCCAACCTTCCCGAATTGGCTGGCCCCGAGTCCTCGACCCTCCCGAACTGGCTGGCTCCGACCCCCCTTGATCTAGACTGATCGTCTTGTATTCTGATCTGGTTTTTTGAATTGGAATTTAAGGGACTTAACTAGGTAGTTAGACTAAGGAAACATGGGAAAAAAATAACAATAATGGGACAACCGAAAACAAAAAGAAACCCAAATCCTTATGATTAGTTTAGGAGGTATTTGGGGTTCTAGTATTCTCACTAACGGATGGTTATATTGATTCAACTAATTTTTGAAACTCTTGGATATTTGGACACTAACAATCATATCCCCACGTGGATATTTGGACACTAAGGTAGAAGGGTGGTTGGAATTTTGTAAAAAATGCCAAACTTTTCCAGGCCCTAGAATCAAAGCTTCGCCGTTCCGAGGGTAACCATAAAAAATGCCAAACTTTTCTAGATTCTACAGTCAAAGCTTTGCCGTTCCCGAGGAGGGTATACGTAGCCAAGCGAGGGTTAGACAAAGGGAAAAAAAGAAAAACACACGTAGAGAATGCACATGGAGAAGCCAAAGCTTCGCTGACAACGGAGGGGTCCACACAACGAGAGGGATGGTTAGACAAAGGTAAAGCACTCGACTTAACCCCTAAAGTTTTTTGACTATGTTTTCACTAAAAACGCTCCCAAATTGCCATTCGTAGTACAAGTACCAAATTTTGAAAAAAAAAACATTTTTGGACACATGTAACCATAGGATCTTGTAGTAAACTAGTTTGAGAAGATGTGGAAAAAATTTCAAAAATTTCCACCGTGTAGATTGCAAGAAATTAGCATTTGAAGTGACAAAATCCCTTTTTTTGTCCCTGCGAAAAACCGGGCAGCTGCACTTCACATGGTCACATTTGTATGAAAAAATGTCCAAAATGGTGGTAACTCTTTGGATTCATTCTTCAAAGCAAGTTAGCTACATGCTTGAAAATTTCAGATCATTTGGAATTGTACAACATATAGGAAAAAAATAGTAAGTAGAAAGAAGTAGAAAATGATTCAAAACACTAAATTGTTAAGGATTTAATTATGGAATTGAAAAATGCCAATCCAAAAAATTATAATGTTGTAATAAACAATCTACACCTTATGTTTATATTTTTTTCCAAAAATATTTAAAATTGAGTTAAATAAAGGACTTCAAAGTTTATTTTAGAGTAGAGATTCCATAACTACCCGCAAACTACCCACAACTAAAATTCCTCATAACTTTCATCTCATAAATCAAAGTGGAATAATTCAAATCTTTCCTTGTGCACACAAATCTAGAGAACCAATTTCAAATTTTTATTTCTCTAGAAAATGATTTTTAAAGAAGTTTTTTTTGCTGCCCGGGCTGCCCACCGAACGATGAAAACTACATATCACACCATAACTTTTTAACCATGTGGTCAAAAGTTATAAAAATTGTTGGGCCCTAAAGTTACTCCTCGGGCACATCTTGTGTGAAAATTTCAAAGAAAAAAAATAAAAATTCCATTTGTCGTGAGCTGCCCCAAAACGCTATGTTGTCAAAAAACAGTGTTTGGTCCTTTAGGGGTTAAGAGAACACACGTGAGTTAGTATAACAAGGTAAAGCAAATGACTCACACTCTAAAGGCCCCCAATGGCGGCATACGCCAAGGCACTAGAGGGGGTGGCTTTAGGATTAGTAGTAAACACAAAAGACCTTCAAAACACAAGGGTTAGTTCATAAGAGTATATGCGAAACACAAGAGAAACACACAAGGAGTACACAAGGCAAGATAGAAGGACCCCCAAGGACCTTCAAAGCTTGAAAAACAACAACAAAGGGAGCAAAAAGTGCTCCAAAAA